>JAXCMG010000034.1:4264927-4413914 GCA_034642415.1 Podarcis siculus
ATAATAATAATAATAATAATAATAATAATAATAATAATAATAATAATTATTATTTATACCCCGCCCATCTGGCTGGGTTTCCCCAGCCACTCTGGGCAGCTTCCAACCAAATATTTAAAAAATACAGCGTCAGACATTAAAAACTTCTCTAAACAGTGCTGCCTTCAGTTGTCTTTTAAAAGTAAAATAGTTGTTTATTGCCTTGACATTTGCTGGGAGGGTGTTCCACAGGGCAGGCGCCACTACCAAGAAGGCCCTCTGCCTGGTTCCCTGTAAACTCACTTCTTGCAGTGAGGGAACCACCAGAAGGCCCTTGGCACTGGACCTCGGTGTCCGGGCTGGATGATGGGGGTGGAGACGCTCCTTCAGGTATACAGGACCGAGGCTGTTTAGGGCTTTAACACAAACACCCCTCCTTTATTTCTTACCCTCCTCACATATTTATAGAAACCCCAATTTCTCCAACACCCCCAAATCTCAAAAATGGAATAAAGAGGTGCACACATTATTAGACACGTTAAAGAATGTATGGCCCCATCTATGCACTTTAAATTCACAACAGTGTTATACCACTCAAACAACCATGGCTTCTCCCAAAGAATCCTGGGAATGGTAGTTTGTTAAGGGTGCTGTTTGGAGAGCCCTCTTCCCCTCACAGAACTACAGCTCCCAGAGTTCCCTGGAAACAACCAGTGGTTGTTAAACCACTCTGGGAATTGTAGCGCCGTAAGGGGAATAGGGATTTCCTAACAACTTTCCTCAGCACTCTTAACAAACAACAGGGTTCTTTATGGGAAGTCACAACTGTTTAAAGCGGTATGATACTGCTTTAAACGCACAGTGCAGACAGGGCCTGAAATAAACATTTCTGCATTTAATTTGCTCGGACGTGGAAGCTGGCTAACGCACACCGCAACACAATTATTTACACTGGAATTGTAAGGAATTTCTTTGTCAGCGCTCCCTCTTAACCGCTTGTTTGCAAAACAATGCAGATGCTAAACCGATGCGAAGAAGGCAAACACATGCCCATATGAGGCTAGTGTTTCGTGTGCACATCTTTGCAAAGATGTATTCCACTCTAGAGAAGAATGAACTGGGCTTTATAACAAACAGCCAAATAACTTCCAGGGACACAAATACTCTTATTTGGCCTGCTGCATTTCAGGGGGTGGGGGGAGCTGTCTCAGGGGGGAAATAAAGAGAGAACAGTGCTATTTTATGGTGGCCCAGAGTAAAATTTTCCTCAAAAGGCATTGTGAAAAGGAAACAATATTTTGCACACCTTGAATTTTCCTTTCTTTTTGGATTGGTGCACTCTCCCCTTTTCTGTTCTGAGTTGGGCCTTTGACACAATGAAACACACATACAGTGGTACCTCAGGTTACATACGCTTCAGGTTACATACACTTCAGGTTACAGACTCCGCTAACCCAGAAAAAGTGCTTCAGGTTAAGAACTTTGCTTCAGGATGAGAACAGAAATCGTGCTCTGGCGGCGCGGCGGCAGCAGGAGGCCCCACTAGCTAAAGTGGTGCTTCAGGTTAAGAACAGTTTCAGGTTAAGAACAGACCTCTGGAACGAATTAAGTACTTAACCCAAGGTACCACTGTATATATCTTCCCACAGCAGCCGGGCATTTTGAAACAAAACAGAACAAAATGCCCAAACCCTATATTTTCAGTTTCCAGGCCTTATGTTTATGTAATCCACCACACACCGCAACTTTAAGGGTTATTTAATAACAAATCACTGTTATATTTGCAAGCTTGCTTGTGATACCACAAGGGATAGGAACTTTTCAAAGAAATAAAACCTGGCAGTGCCTGTATGACTACATCAGCCATCCTGTATTTCTTACTTGGCTGAAGATAAGGTTTTTATTTTCTGGCACCACAGCTCAATTTCCGCCCCCTTCTGGATCTCATCCTGTTCCAGTTAGTGCACCGTTACCCTTTGTTGCAAAACAAACCTTGCCAAAAATATCCCAGATTTGCAAAAAGGAAGAAAAAAAGATGCTCTCACACTGCAAATACAGTGGTACCTCTGGTTACGTACTTAATTTGTTCAGGAGGTCTGTTCTTAACCTGAAACTGTTCTTAACCTGAAGCACCACTTTAGCTAATGGGGCCTCCTGCTGCCGCCGCCGTGCGATTTCTGTTCTCATCCTGAAGCAAAGTTCTTAACCCAAGGTACAGTGATACCTCTGGTTACGTACTTAATTCATTCCGGAGGTCTGTTCTTAGCCTGAAACTTTTCTTAACCTGAAGCACCACTTTAGCTAATGGGGCCTCCTGCTGCCGCCGGAGCACGATTTCTGTTCTCATCCTGAAGCAAAGTTCTTAACCTGAAGCACTATTTCTGGGATAGCGGAGTCTGTAACCTGAAGTGTATGTAACCTGAAGTGTATGTAACACGAGGTACCACTGTACTCTTTCTGGGTTAGTGGAGTCTGTAACCTGAAGCGTACGTAACCCGAGGTACTACTGTACACATCAGTGATGCCGATTTGCTTAGGATTGACTTGGAAGAAGAACTGGGAAGAAGTTTCTGGTAGGGAGATTTTCCTATTACTCAGCTGAAGCAGGCAACCCTCTTCGCCAGTTTCCCCTAGCTGGGTTGGATCCAGATTAAGCTATGCATGCTCTGGTCCCATGGAAATCGACAGGACAAGTTAGTGATTGATTTGAGACCCCAGCAGGGGTGGGGAACCTCAAGTCTGAGGGTCCCAATGTGGCTCTCTAGCCTCATCCTACCTGCCAGGCCACATCTATCTCTCCCTTACTGGCCCTGTTCCACCCTGCTCCCCAAGGGCTTTTGCTGGGACGGAATGAGTCTTTGAAGACACCTCTTGCCCAGATGGAGATAAGTGAACGTGGAATTCTCTGAACTGTGCACAGCTTGAACATAGCTCATTGTACAAATGGTCACATCTCTTTCTCTGCCTACTTTCTGCCTCTGGCCCCACCCACCACTAGAATGCGGCCCTTGGGGGGGCTCAGGAAGGAAATGTGGCCCTCTGCTTTACTTTTAAATTGTGTATTTTTATTTTAAATATACCCATCACAACAACTTTATACAAATATTGATGCCTATTTACATATCCTGTGTTTATATTTTGGGGAGAATTCCCCTGCTAATCTTTATTATTATTATTATTGGGTTTTATAAACAAGAATAATGTTATACAAATAAGTATGCAGTGGTACCTCGGATTATGAACTTAATTCGTTCTGGAGGTCCGTTCTTAACCTGAAACTGTTCTTAACCTGAAGCACCACTTTAGCTAATGGGGCCTCCTGCCGCCGCCGTGCGATTTTTGTCTCACCCTGAAGCAAAGTTCTTAATCCAAGGTACTATTTCTGGATTAGCGGAGTCTGTAACCTGAAGCGTCTGTAACCCGAGGTACCACTGTACCAAGTTTTCTCATGTCATTTGTGTATCACAAAAATAGCATAATAAATGCGGAGTAATATCGACAACATATGGTTCATTATTAGTGGTCAATTTATAAGTTATTGGTTCATGAATTGGTTTAAACAATTAGGAAGACAAGAGGGGGAAAGGGGGGTGGCCCTCTGCTTGAAGAAAGGTCCCCTATCCCTGAACTAAAGCATAGCTAACTTTGTTTGGATCCAATCTGAAGTGTGGCGTTGTTAACGCATAGAAAGCTTTCGTATTTCCTTACTCTGTTTAACCTCAAAGATAAATTCTATGGTACATAAATGAAATTCTGTTAGCAAACAAGGCATCATGGAGGAGACGAGTGTGCTTTGCCCTAGGAGAGATCCGCCCGGTGTGTTATTGTGCCTGGTGGAGTTGGGAGGCCAGGCTACACGTTTTAAGTTGTTGGGGGAAACGATGGGAAAATCGTGTGTCTTACCGCCCAGGAATACCGGGTGCAGTCGCCATGTTCCCGTACCACTTCCCCTTCGTAGGGGCCAAAGATGCAGCCACGAGGCAGGGCTGGGAGGGCGCTCCAGACTCCGAGGCCCCCCTGGGAACGCTCCTTGACTAGAAGTCCCTCCGGCAAGGAGAGCAGGGCCCGGGACTGAGCCCTTTCTGGAACGGGTCTGTCAGCCACAAAGGTAGGGGGTCCGTGCTGCGGGCAGGAGTCCCGGAAGTAAAGGCGGCAGTCTTCACAGACTGTGGGGAAAAGAGAAATGGAAGCAGATCTGGTTTCACCAATAGAACACAGGCTGACTTTCAGTATGTCAACAGGTTCTGCTACTTTCAATTCTTTTATTTTCCCCAAGACATCTTATTAATTTTACAAATAAAAAAATACAAACAGACACACATCAATAAAACCATACTGTATGTAGAGATTCTCCAAATCTCACAACTTCCCCCCATGCCGTCCATGGAATTTTATCTTAAACGTCTACAGTTGCATACTCCAATTTTTATATCAGACCGTATAATGTTTTTTACGCTACAAATGAGTCAAAATCCTGCTCTTGTTTCCATCTGCTTACAGTGGTCTCCTAGATAACTTATGAATTTTTCCCATTATTTTATAAAGTTTTCATCCTCTTGGTTTCTGAGTTTTCCAGGAAAGGTTATGGAAATCAGATTTGAAAATTATGGTGTGTTCCACTTTGAAAGAAAATTATATGAAAATGATGTACCGGTGGTATTTGACTCTTATAAAGTTAGCAAAAATGTACAAGACAAGTTCAAATAGCTGCTGTAAATGTAAAGAAAAAGAAGGTACCCTTTTATCATATGTGGTAGACTTGTAAGGTAAGAAAAGCTTTTTGGGAGATGATATATAATGAAATGAAAAAATGTTTAAAATAACTTTTGTTAAAAAAAACAACTTTTTTTTATTAGGAATTACAGGTACCGACATTCCAAAGGAGCAGAAAAGACTTTTTATGTATAGAACAACAGCTGTGCGGATGTTATTGGTTCAGAGTTGGAAGTCCTTACCAGAGAAGAATGGCAAACCAAGTTGATGGATTATGCTGAGATGGCAAAGCTGATTGTTTTTAAACAGCAGTTGGAGGAAACTGCCTGTCTAGAGTTGTGCTAGGCTTTCTGCAGGGGTTTAGAGCAGAAGAGATGAGAAATTTGGTTTGGTTCTAAAGGACTGTCAAAATTTGTCAACCACTGACACAGGCAGGTCAATGGGGATTCCTAGCCTGTACGGCTTGTGTCACTTGCTGTCACTAAAGCATCACCCTTCAGTAGACAGCTAGGTTAGTTTTAAAAGAGTGCATGCGAGCACAATCTCTTTGAGCATTTGGCAATCAAATATATCTTATATCACAGATTAGAGATGAAGAAAAGGCAGGCTGCGAAAGTGCCACTCAACTGATCACCTGTGGCGAGTAAGAAATATCTGAAGGTGGCCAGTCAGGGAAGCTTCAGAGAATTTGGTGGTTCTTCCTCTCCCTCCCGGGGTAAGACGACAAATGGCTTAACACAGGCACTTACAATAATAATTTATTATTTGTGACTAAGTGGGATAGGAGCTCCTTTACAAAAGGGAAAGGGATCATATACGTTGGGATGGGGCAGAAACAAAGGTTTTACTTTTACTTACAGAGCAGCTCATCCTCAAAATTGGTGCAGGCATCCTCAGCTACTTGCATGGTGTGGTACAATCGTGAAGCCTATAATGTTAACAGGGAGGAAGTGTTTAGAGTTGGTACTTCTCACACCTGAAATCCATGTCACCTTAAATACCTTCCCAAAGAGCAGGGAAGGGGAATCGGTAGCCTTCCAAATGCCGCTGGAATCCAACTCCCATGACCCTCTGCCAGCAGGACCAATGGTCCCACACCATCTTGCGCTGCCACAAGTTCCCCATCCCCATCCCAGAACAACACTGACCCCCCCACCTCAACTTCTGCCCAAACCAATGGCCACCTTCTTCACACAAACAAGAACTTCTTCCAGCAGACCCCCCCTCCCCAACCCTGTATCCACCCTCTTCCTCTAACCTAGAACATTGGCCATGCTGATATCAAACTCCAACACTTCCTTTCTTCAGAAAGAGCCCATCACCTCCCCCGTGGATTACAGTCACCTTCCTTCCCCTTAGTCCCCCACAAATAGCTCCGTCCGTAAAGCATGAGATTCTTAGTCTCAGGTCTGTGGGTTCGAGCCCCACGTTGGGCTCAAGATTCCTGCCTCGCAGGGGGTTGGACTGGATGACCCTCGTGGCCCCATGCAGTTTTACAATTAGATGGGGCTTCTGTGATCCCAATACTGGCTGCCTCCCCTATCCCGTTCAGAACCACGCTGGAGAACAGCTCCAATCAAACAACGAGGCAATCACTTTGGACGGGCTCGGCCCCCAATAGCCCCCAAAACCTGACGTCGACCCCCACCCAGGCTCCCCTATAGTGCTTCTCCGCCTCATCCCCCCCACAGCCCGTTTGCACGCAGAGCCCCCCCGGACACCTGCAACACCCGCTCTTGCAAATCAATGCTCGTCCCCTCGCAAGTCACTGCAACTGCAGCAGCGGCAGCTCCCCTCTCACCTGCACACCCCCAACCCTTATTGCATAAATTAAAGGGACCCCCCCCACTTATTCTCAGCCTGCCCCACCTCCCTCCTCAAAGGAAGGAACCCCGAGAAGCCGGCCAAGTCTCGCCCTGCCTGGGCGGAGCTGGATCGATGCCGCTGCGGCAGCTCCTCCAGGCGGGCGCCCTCGTGGGAGGGAGGGTCGAGGAGCGCGGAGGCGGCCCTTCGCCCTCCTTCCTTCCCGCCCTCTCTCCTCCCTCCCTCCCGCTTCCGGTTCTGCAAACTTGCCCGCCGCACGACACCGGCCGCCGCCGCCGCTCGCAGCCGCATCGGCGCTCCCCCGCCCTTCTCTCCCCTCGCTTCTTTCCTTATGGAACGCTCGGCCTCGCCAATCCCTTCCCACCGGCTGGACGGTCCGCGGCCAATGAGAGCGCGGCCCAGAGTTCCGCCGCCGCCGCCCCAGCCTATGAAGTGCCTTCCATAGGCGCGGAAGGCAAGAAGAGGCGGGCTTTCCCCCTCCCCGCCCGCCTCCTCCCTCCGCCGAGTTGGCGGCCAATGAGGAGAGGGGCACGAGGAGCGGGAGGGGTGGGGAATGAGAGACGCTCCTCCCTTTCTAGGGGCGGGCGCCTAGGGAAGCCGTTGAGAACCAATAGGAGAGGAAGGAGGGGTGGGGGTGGGGGGAGGAACCACAAAAAAGAGCCGCGCTTCAGAGGATGGGATTCCGTTAAACTGGGAGAGGCGGGTTCAGAGCTCTTCCGGCCAATGGCGTTGGTCATAGTGAATAAAGCGGCCAATGGGGTTCCTCGAGTGGAGGTTGGTCGGTTGGCAGTTCAGTTAGCTTTGAAATGGGTTGTGAGGGGTGAGGGAGAAAGGTTGGGGCGACGAGTATCAGCGTTTTAAATTTAACATTTTAAGTGATTTTTAAATTTTATTTTATTTTATTTTATTATTTTATTTTATTTTATTGTAAACTGCTATGAGGTTTCACTCTCCCTACAAGCAAGTGGCGTGTAAATATCTGTATATACGGTATATTATGAAATGAATGAATGAATATTTTATTTCTTATATAAAACTCCCTCTCCATTTTAGTGCCCATGCATGATTCAAGGTGGCTTACAGCAATTAAAATAATCACACTGAAGTAAAATTATATTAATACATGCAACAACCTCATAATAAAAATATGTATAATATTTAAAGGTAAAGGTACCCCTGCCCGTACGGGCCAGTCGTGACCGACTCTAGGGTTGTGCGCCCATCTCACTATATAGGCCGGGGGCCAGCGCTGTCCGCAGACACTTCCGGGTCACGTGGCCAGCGTGACGAAGCTGCTCTGGCGAGCCAGCACCAGTGCAGCGCACGGAAACGCCGTTTACCTTCCCGCTATAAAGCGGTACCTATTTATCTACTTGCACTTAGGGGTGCTTTCGAACTGCTAGGTGGGCAGGAGCTGGGACCGAACGACAGGAGCTCACCCCGCCGCGGGGATTCGAACCGCCGACCATACGATCGGCAAGTCCTAGGCACTGAGGTTTTACCCACAGCGCCACCCACGTCCCACAATGTATAATATTTATACATACATAATAAAAATATGTAAAATATACACAGGAAAAATGCATTGAATAATAAAATGCATATAATAATAATACTGTAATATATAATTTAATAATAATGAATTTATTACTTGCTCTTCACCTTAATGTCTCAGGGCAGGCTGCAGCATTAGAAGCAACATTTAAAAACCATAGAAGCGAGGTGGGCCCTGAAAACATACACCTCAAGTATTAAAAGCTAGGCTAAAAAGGTTCCTCTTCGTCATTCTCCGAAAGCTGTACAATGAAGACGCCAGACGCAGCTCTTGTTCTTGCAGGTGTTCCGCAGCTTAGGGGCCACCACAGAGAAGGCCCTCAGCCTCTGAGGGTGGAGGAACTACCAAGAGGGCCCCCTCTGCTTATCTCAGCACCCAGGAAGGTCTGTAGGGAAGGAAGCGGGTCTTTCAGATGTTTGGGTCCCCGAGTCGTAGGGCTTTAAACACCAATGTGAACACTTTGAATTGGGCCCGGAACCGAACTGGCAACCAATGCAGCTGTTTCAAAATGGGTTACATGAGCTCTAAATGGAACCCCAGCCAGCAGTCTGGCTGCTGCGTTTTGAACCAACTGAAGTTTCTGAGTCATCTTCCAAGGGCAGCCCCAGGGAGAGTGCATTGCAGTGAACCAGTTTGGAAGTTACCAGAACCTGGAACACAGTGGCCAAGCCATCTGTGTTAAAAAGGAGTTGTAGCTGGTGAAAAAAAGGCACTCTGAGCAACACACACACAGCAAGAGACAGCGCAACATTGGCTGAGATTATTGATAACAATGCCTTTCGCAGATCAGCTATAGAAGGCAAAATCCTGCTGGAATAAATCTATCGGCTGGGAAAAAAGAGCTATTGTGATGGGAGGGAGCTGAGACCTGGTGTTGGAGCCAATTAAGTTCTACTCAGAGTAAACCCATTTAAATTAAGGGACCTGAGTTATAGCCATGCCCATTAATTTCAGTGGGTCTGCTCTGATAATTACTAACATGGGATGCAAACCAGAAATGCTTTTAAAATATGTGTCAAATAATTCTTATTTGAGGGTAGGTGCAGAGCCTTGAATACAAAGGAATCCAAGAACTGATGATGTTACACAATGTTTGGTTTTTCTGAAGGCTGCAATGTTTATTTCTTTTACAGTATTTATAACCCTCTTCCCTTCAACATAAATATTTGTTTCCAGAGTGGCTGAAAAAGGAATACGATGCAATAAAATTTCAGCAAAAAAAGCATAAAAACTGAGGCAACCAACTAAAACAATAAATAGTGGTTAAAAGTATTGATTAGAAACTTAAAGCCATTACTTAAAAAGCTGTAGCAGCTTTAACATTTTTTAAAAACTAGCTTTCATACATACTGAGATGCATTTGAAAACAAACATTTCTCTCCTTGGAGTGTGGATGGGGAGATGCCATCTCTATGCAGGGTGCACTGATTAGGTGTTTATTTGTCATTCCAGAGCTGATATAAATGAAGCTGATAGCATTAACAAGGGAGGGGAAGAGATCTTTCTTAGTGTGACTGCAAGTTTTTGTATTTGATGTTGGGGGAGAGGGGAAAAACCTGGAAGTTCCTGTTGATGCTTACAAAATAAAGCAGTGGCAACTTTTGGAAGATATGATCCTAAGTGTATTTATTCTGCTCATTCCAAAAGAGCCAGGGTAGTTCTAAAAGATCGTGCAGACACATCCTGTCCCATGAGGCTGCAGCAGTGGGAGAGATGGGGCTATTACATCTCTGATGAAAGATCAGCTATTCAACTCTAAGAACAGGTGTGTGACTAAGCTTCTTCCCCACTTTCCTCCTCATCACTTTGTTCTTTTGAGTTGAGTCTTTTCAGACTATAAACCTGTCTTGGAGTGGGACTGCCTTATTATAATTGATTCTATGTAAGCTGCGATAGGAGTCTTTATAGCTGAAGAGCAGGATAAAAATGCTTTAAATCAGGGTTTCTAAAACTTGGGTCTCTGGCTATTTTGGACTACAGCTCCCATCATCCCTAGCTAGCAGGACCAGTAGTCAGGGATGAAGGGAACTGTAGTTCAAAAGCAGCTGAGACCCAAGTTTTGAGAAACACTCCTTTAAATCAAAACTTTGCCCTACAACTCAGGCAGCAAAAAGTCTTGAACTAGCTGTGATGAATGTATATAAAGATCCATAAAGTGATTTCCAACAGCCCACTCCCCCCCTTTTTTTACAATTCCTCAAAATAATAAAAAACACTTCTGAAAAAAGACAACCAATCAATGCAAAACACTTTAGCCAGCAACTTAACTATTTGCCAATCTATTGCAAATATATTGAGAGAAAGGGCACACAGTACTGTAGCCACACTGGTTCCTATTTGTCAAAGCCAGATCCATTCCCTCAATCTGTCGCTGTTTCTCCTCATCTGATTTTGACAGGAAGCTATGTGCTGAGATAAAGGACTTTTTCCTACCCATTGGTGCATTTGGGACATTTATTGGAGCAGAAAATGGCTTGCCAGTCTTTCTGACACTTGTGACTTGTCTTTCTGCTCTGTCCCTTCCTGTTTACAGTAATTCCTGTGGAATAGGTGTGTGTATATGCGGTGCAACAACTGGGGAAGGAAAAGATGGTGGACGATTGCATAGCACAATCTTAGTTGCACAGTTTTTAAACATTGACTTCTAATGAAGGTGATATTTTATTACACTGATTATAGTGGTGGTTTCGAATGTGCTGACTATGGACTATGTCAGGGAAGAGGTGTTTGTTCCATTATTTTCCTCCTCCCTTTTCCTCTCTCCCCCATAATCAATGTAATTGTCTTTAACACAATCTCTCCAATAATTGTTCACCCATTTACTTGAACGGTCTTTCTCCCGGCCTCCCCACTATAATGAGAGATTAAACGAATTATAGCACAAATGTGATGAGGAATACGTTGTGACTGCAGGAAAAAAAGGTGGGGGAATCATTTATTACGCTGGTAACAGTAGAGAGGGCATAACCACCCATTTAAATTGGTTGCAGAAAATAAAGGGTGTCAAGGTTTTGTTCCAAGGTGGTCTAGATTTTTTTCACAGCTGGTGGAATGTGCTCATTCTTCAGTAGATTGGCATCTAGGCTTCGTGATTACAGATATACAGTGGTACCTCAGGTTAAGTACTTAATTCGTTCCGGAGGTCCGTTCTTAACCTGAAACTGTTCTTAGCCTGAAGCACCACTTTAGCGAATGGGGCCTCCTGCTGCCGCCGCGCTGCCAGAACACAATTTCTGTTCTTATCCTGAAGCAAAGTTCTTAACCTGAAGCACTATTTCTGGGTTAGCGGAGTTTGTAACCTAAAGCGTATGTAACCTGAAGCGTATGTAACCCGAGGTACCACTGTATATTCTCGGAGAAGTATGGGCAGGGATTAGCTAAGGCAAGAGTAGATAACCTGTGGCCCTCCAATTGTCGGAGTACAGCTCCTGTATGAGACCATTGGCCATGCTGGTGGGGGCTGATGGGAAATGGAGTCCAACAGCGCCTGGAGGGCTCAGGTTCCTGATCCAGCTAAAGACTCAAAAGCTGGGAGATGGAGTTTCATTGTTTACAAGAAGGAGGAGGCGATGGATGGATTTATATAGCCTCCCTTTCTGTGCTTGCTTTACAAGGGACGCGGGTGGCGCTGTGGGTAAAAGCCTCAGCTCCTAGGGCTTGCCGATCGAAAGGTCGGCGGTTCGAATCCCCGCGGCGGGGTGCGCTCCCGTTGCTCAGTCCCAGCGCCTGCCAACCTAGCAGTTCGAAAGCACCCCCGGGTGCAAGTGGATAAATAGGGACCGCTTTCTAGCGAGAAGGTAAACGGCGTTTCCGTGTGCGGCTCTGGCTCGCCAGAGCAGCGATGTCACGCTGGCCACGTGACCCGGAAGTGTCTCCGGACAGCGCTGGCCCCCGGCCTATAGAGTGAGATGGGCGCACCAACCCCAGAGTCTGTCAAGACTGGCCCGTACGGGCAGGGGTACCTTTACCTTTACCTTAGCCTTGTGTTTCTGCTATCTCACAACTACAACTATTTAACAGAATTACAGATTCAGACATAAATTTAACAAACAGATGCAGTTACGACATATTAAAAAATAACCAGCCCAATGATACAAGCAGACTGCTAGTGACTGGGTGGGGGACATGGAAAAGCAAGCGTTTTTTTTCCCTAAGTAGGAAGGAAGCCTCATTTATTTTAAGGGAATTACTCTTCAGTAAAACATGCCAAAGCCAGCCACTTAAGTTATATGCTGTAAAGGCAGCACACTTGGGGAGTGAATGGAATAATTTGGACAAGGAGGAAACTGCTTCAACAAACATAGCCTAGTATCCACCTCTGTTCAGTGTCTGGCTAGCAGTAATGAACCACTCCTGCTTTTTCTGCTGCTCTCAGAGGGCTCCCTCCCAAGTCCCAGATGAGGATGGTCAGCATTTCTTCCTCTAACCAGCCTTTCTTATCCTGTGGGTCCCCAGATGTAGTTGAACTACAACTCCCATCACCCCTAGCTAGCAAGGCCAGAGTTCAGGGATGATGGGAGTTGTAGTCCAACAACATCTGGGGACCCACAGGTTGAGAACCGCTGCCGGAAGCTAATCCTTTAGCAATAGTGATTAACTGATTAAGCTCCTTAACTGCCTGCCAAGTACTGCAGCCTCAGAGTTTCTTCTGTGTTTGTACACTAACTTTCTTCAGAAATGTCTGATTTAGCTTTATTTTTTATTTTTTTTAAGAAAGTAAGTTAGAGTCTTCTGACTCAGGGTCTGGTACTTACGTTGGCAGCCCTGCTCAGAAACCTGATGTTTGAAATAGATTATACTCAGGCATACAGACTGGAAAACACGAGAGAGGAAAGGAGCATGTACTAAAACAGGGATGGAGAACATGCGCCTTCGTGGGGAGCAAATGTGGCCCTCTGGGACTCTCTGTCTGGTCCATGGCATTCTCCACAGGCCACACCCCCTCCTGAGCCACACCCCTTACGATTCCCTTCTTTGCAACTCTTGCCATCAGCTCGGAAACATCTGAAGTGGCAACATTAAAGCTACAATGATTGGACAAATCTGACATCTAGTGGACAAAAGGGGTGAATTTGGTTCCTGATTGTTTTTTAGTGGTTGGAAAAAATGTGATTCTGCCCTTGCTGCTTTAATTCTGATTATTTTATCATTTATCCTTTAATGGAAATTGTGCTTTGTTTGATTTTGTGTGCACCCTGAGGACTCCCAGAGTTGAAAGGCAGAGAGAATATTTTAAATAAATGAAAAGACGCCCTAACAAACTATATGTATGTGTCAATGTATGTATATACACACACATGAATATGTGAATAATAAATGGAAGGTACTGCCAACCTAGCAGTTCGAAAGCACATAAAAGTGCAAGTAGATAAATAGGTACAGTTCCGGCGGGAAGGTAAACGGTGTTTCTGTGCGCTGCTCTGGTTCGCCAGAAAGCAGCTTAATCATGCTGGCCACATGACCTGGACGCTGTACACTGGCTTCATTGGCCAGTAAAGTGAGATGAGCGCCGTAACCCCAGAGTCATCCTCAACTGGATCTAACGGTTAGGGGTCCCTTTACCTTTACTATAATTACAGGCTATTGCATTCCTCTCATGCTGGGTTGAAGACTTCAAGATTCCCAGGGGCTCAATGAACATTCATTTCAGCCCCCTTATCACTGCATCTTGTTTCCATATCATTTTTTTCAGCTGTCATTCAGTGGACCATGTGTGCTGCTGTTTTGGCTACAAAAGCAATTAGCAGGTGTGGGGGGTACATATGTATATTTGTAGTTTGTCGTTTCTTCCACCAGATGGCAAAGCTGTTCTGTTTCTCCTCGCTCTCCTTTTCTCTTGAGAGAGGTGACCAGAACTCTCTCTCCATCATCTCCTGAAGAGTGACTGTCTGCTGCAGCAGAGGACCAAAACAAACAAACAAAGAATAGAGAACAAAAAGAAGCTATTTCCAGGTTCACGGAACAGTGCTTCAAATATGAATGAAAAAGCAACTCTTTTTACAGCTGTTATCCCATTCAAGAAATCCTAGCCACTTAACCAAAGTAGTTTTTTGTGAATTGACCTGTTAAATCTGCATACAATGAAAACTATAGCTTAAGGTTGCGGGGAAATTCTTTGTTTTTCGGTGCTGCTTGTATATGATTCAGCAGATACTCTCTTGGAAGAATCATTTCCCTCTTCTAAGAGTAACACAAGAACATAAGAACAGCCAGTAGCTGTTCAAGCCAGTAGCCCATCTAGGGCAGCATCCTGTTCTCAGAATGACCAGCCTCGGCTCGCCATATGTCAGGAAAATTCCTGACGTTTTTTGGTGTAAAAATGGCGTCAGGGGGCAAAATGTCAGGGGAAAGCCAGATGTATGGCAACACGATGGAAAAAGCAGCGGAAACAGCTCCAAAAGAGCTCAATAAATATGGAAACCCCAGATCAAGCAGCATTTGAGTGCAACAACCCTTGCACCTTTCAATGGCTTCCAGCAACTGGCATTCAGAAGCATCCTTCCTGTGATAGTGGATATACCCACCAGGGTTAGCAGCCAAGAGTGAGGGTGCCCCTCTGAATACTGGTTGCCAAGGAGCAACAGTCGAACAGCATTATTGCCCTCATGCCTTGATGCTTGTGAGCTCCCTGGAGGCACCCAGTTGGCCAACGTGATGCTAGACTATATGGACCTTTGGCATGATTCAAGTGGGGTCTTCTTAACAATGGGCGGGGGGAACAGAAGATGGGTCCAATTGCATACCGTCCAAACATTTCCATAATCAAAAGTTTGTTTGAGGCATCTCAGAATTTGGAAACCTGCAAGGCACTGCATGGACATTGTAACTGCCATCTCTATGCCCCATTGAGGCAGACTTCACCAAATGGAATGGCTTTGGCTGGCTTCAGTTGTGTAGCTTGTCTAGAATCACATCACCAACAATGTCCAGTAGATGCCCTTGACAGTCGCGCAACCGTGTTCTGTAGAGCCATCGCAACAGCAACGGATGCACTAATGAGGCCCATTTCTAAAAAACATTGGCTGCGCACACATTACCAACTTAAAATGCAGCGAGATCATTACCTCCACCCTGTATTTCAAACTGCAGTTGTACATCGTTGCATGCATCAGTGCAGTTAGATGCATTTCCAAATCACCTGTCGCCTGCCCACAGCATTGGGCACAGAGGATATGTGCGGATGGCTTATATTTTCAAATCAGATTGAAGCTGACTTGGGGGAAAACACACAGTATTTTTCAAGAAGCTACAGGACAGATGTGGATTCCAGTCCTAGCTCAGCAGTGATCAGCTGCTTTCTTAAATGGCTCCTCCTGTACCTTTAAAGCCAGTCTCACACACAGAAAGTAAACAGATGCCATATTTCCTAGCCTGGAGAGAAGGAGTATGAAAAACCTCACCCACTATGTTTCAGGCGGGTGTTAAAAGGCACAGGAGGAGGCTGGGGCAGTGGAAATCAATGTGGAAAACTGAATGTCCTGAGTTATGGGAGGATCACAGCTCGTGTTCCACTTCCCTTTTCTTCCCCTGCTAATCAGAGGGATTATTCTGGAGCCAAACCATTCAGGGACGACACAACAACCCTTGTTCGGTTCACCAAGCTGTGGGGCAGTTACAATGGTGCCACACAAGGCATTTTCCAAGTAGCCTCCATCCTGCTGCTCTAGCCTAGCTCCACTTGCCCCGAGGACTGAGCCTTGAACACAGAGGAAGAGCTTGGGATAAGCTGGAATAAATACTTTCCAGGTCTGTATGTTTTAGACTCTGCTTTCTTCTCCCTAGGATTTTCATTTCCCCTCTTGGTTTGTTTGCATTTTTGAGCATGTGACTGTGGGAGGGAGGGAGGGAGGGAAAGGAGGCACGATGACATAAGGAGACCCAGAGGCAAAGTGGTGTTTTCATTGAAAAAGATGGAACATTCAGCAGCGGCCGCAAGTGTCCTAATTCCTGGAGTCAAAATATAAGGGGTGGTCAACGAATAGTCACCAACTTGGATGGCTTTAAAAGACGATTCAACAAATCCATGGAGGATAAGTTTATCAATGGCTTCAAGCCACGATGGAGGCTATGCTCTGCCTCCTTGGTCCAAGGCAGTAATACTTCAGAATACCAGTTGCTAGAAACCACTGCAGAGGAGAATGCTATTGTGTGGACAGGCGGAGTCCCCCCAACCCCAGGTGACCCCCGAGCGGAATAATGACTCAAGACAATGTGCTATGGGATTAAAATTGGCCACAACTTTATTAAGTTTCAGATGTAGGGACACCTTGGCTCAGACATTGGGCGTTTATCCTTCCCAGTCCCCAGCCGGGGATCTGGGAGACTTCAGGGTTATGCAGAATGTGTGGGGGTTGCGCTAGCTCTGGAGAACATATGTTCAAGCAGAGAGCCCCCCCCCCCCTTTCGCCGCCATTGGAAGGGAGAGCAATGACAACCTCTCGGTGTATGGCCAATGCCTCCCCGCAAGACCCCTTTAATGGGGAACCCTGGTATCACTGCTGCAAGGGGGCCGTGGGTCACCGCTTCACGCCCCCCCCATTTAGGAAGATAGACTAAAGGATTCCACCCAAGGCCTGAAACCGCCACCCAGCAGGAAGGTCCCTCCCCTTACCTAGCCAAGGCCCTGGCAACGCCTCCCCAGGCGGGATCGGGTGATTGGCTGAGGTAGGCGGAGACCTCCAGGTATCCAGCCTGAGGAGGAGGAAGCCAGCCCAAACTACCAGGAGTTGCACTGGGATCGGGATGGGGGGGGTGGGATGCGCGCAACCACACAAAAGGAGCCCCCATTTGATGTGGGGAGCGGTCATTGTGCTCAGCAGGTACCCCACAGGTCTCTAGTTGGTCATTAAGAGAACAGGATGCTGGACTAGATGGACCATTGGCCCAATCCAGCAGGCTGTTCTAATGCCATTTTTTTTAAAACACTGTGAGTGATTAGGACAAAGCAGCATCCCCACTGATGATCAAAGCACCAAATATATCCTGAATTCATTCTCACACCCAAATTTGCTTATTGACTATATATATATATTTCTTTAAACAAAACTACAGCCCACAATCCAGAGTCACACTCTGACTCGGAGAATCATGCATCTAAAGTTAGTGCAAAAATTGCAGACAAAATACCGTATACTGCAGAATGAATAACCGGAGAGTGAATGTTACTCCTTGCAGAATAATCACTGCAGAAGAACTAAGGTCGAGTGGATGCAAGATCAACAACCCATTAGCGGGAGGTCTGCTGCACAGGGATGGGGATAGATGACCTTTGAGATATCTTGGTTCAGATTGTTGATGTATTTAATGCCAAATACTCATGGTCTTGCCCAGAGCCTGATACAAGCGGGTGATTAGTTGGGTGTGTTTGATATGAGTGAATGAATGTGTGCTAGAGAAGGAGTCACCATCCACATCTTATCTCAAATCTCTGCCAGCAGAAGCTCCTATATATCAAGGGAGGGTAAAGATGAAAGATGGGCGTTTCTCTTGTCCCATTTTGTTGCAGCAAGATATTTGTTGCCACAGCTGACAAAGCAGCCAGGCTGACCTGGTTTGTATCAGTCTTTGGATTCCTTTCCCCCCTCCCCCACAGCCCCGTGCTTCCTACATCCATCTCTGCTTTACAGTCATAATCTCCCATTCAGAACTAATCTGCCTTTATTCTGTGCATGCACCTCCATAACAGATGCTGTGACCATTTTATTGTTGGGAGGGGCTTTCTTTTGTAGGCTGCATTCAGACAGTCTTACAAATTTTAACATCCAAACCAGCAAGCTGTGGTTTAAGTGGTCCCTTGAAAGCAGGGTTGCAAACTTCGGTTTGATTCAGGTTTGTAAATTGTAATCCTGGTTTAGGGGAGGTTGCTCAAACAGCAGTTTCCTGGTTTGGATGTCATGGTAAACTGTGGTTTTCAGAAGGAATATAATGAATTAAGTTCTGCATGTGACAGGAAGAAGGGAGGGGAGAAGGAGTATAGGGGGCTGCCTGAATGCAGCCATAATCCATGTGTGGGCATGGAGGCTGAATGGCTGGGAAGTAGCTTTCAGCAAGAATTTGTATTCTATTGAAGGTGAGGCATGAGACCTAGAAAAGAGAATGGCTTAGTAAACCTTGGAAACACTAGCCTGGATTAAACGGATGGGTATTGATACACCACCAAAAAACAACAACATCCAGAGGTCATAGAAGCTTGGAAACCAGTGATTATTTTGATTCTCAGTCAACTGGTATGGACCACTCAGTCATCTTATTCTGATGTGTAGGCTGTGACACATCTGGCTTGTGATCATATTTTGAGGCTGAATCTTAGGTTTGACAACAGAGGCATAGAGAGCTGAGTCCTTGATGCTGTCAATACCCTGCTTGGAACTCTTGGTCTGGGACTTTCTTTGAGTGTTACTGGGTCTCCTCTGCTTCTTTTCCATCACCCACTTTTCTTTGCTGTATCTTGTGTGTGTTGCAGTGTGTGGGGGTGTTCCTCACAACAAGCCAGTAGTCTACATTGTTCTATTGACAGTTGTCAGGACCTACTAGGACTAGAACCTGGAAGATTAATTGCTGAAAGCTGCCCAGAGTGGCTGGGGCAACCTAGTCAGATGGGCAATATATAAACAAACAAACAAAAATATGCAGATATGGTGAAGCTGATTGCAGAAATAAGAGATCAATAAGCTGGAAATTTTGTCGAAGAGTGAAGATTCTTTCCAGACTATTTGTGAAAAGGTTACAGTCAAATGACATTGTGAGCAGGATTTGAACTATAGGCAAGGGAAGAAGAATAAATAAATGACTGTAATATAAGTTACAATATAATAGAAAATAAATGGTAGTTATGACAGCACATAAAGGATTACAATAGGGGCATCATGGACGTAAGGATGGGAAGTCAAAATGTAATAAATTATTATATTGAATGTGAATTGAACAATGTCAAATTTTGTGTAAAAAAACTAATAACAACAGGTTGTTTCAGTGACCATGAGCAGCTGCCTCTTGTGGTGAAGAATGATCAGAAAAGGAGCTTGAAGCATTTTCCAAGCAGTGAAGCACCCAGAGCCTCTGGATTGACCTTGACCATTGGACCCTCTTGGATAAGAAGGGCCACAATGACTGTTTGAACCCAGATCTCACCCAGGGCTAGCCTGAGGCAAATGGCAAGATGGTGTCCTCATTGTTCCATGCACACAGCCAACTAGACTGTCAAGTCAAAGCTTGTTCTTGTACTGGCAATATAAGATAGTGTCCTCTTCTGTACTTGAACAAAGTAGACTGAATCTGGGGGTGTAGAACAAACCACATGGCATACATAGCTCTGTCCTCTGACAAAAGGGTACAGCCAATTACTCATGAGGAACAGCCAGGGGGGCTGTCTCTTCTGTCCTCCAGTGTCTCCTGCCTAAGGTGGCCACCTCACTTTGTCTAAGATTAGGGCTGGCCCTGATCTTGCCTGAACAACAAGGCCCAGGAATGGGCAGACTTCAGGTTTGTTTGATCTTCCTCTTCCTCTTCCACCTCTTCTTCCTCTTCTTCTTCTTGTTAGAACACCAAGATCTACCAACCAGAGGCAGGTACAAAAGATATCCAGTTAGAATTAAGGAGCAGCATGCATTGGAGGCACCAGCTGAACCCAGGAAATTGTTTTCATGATCAGAACTGGTCTCATTGTCCTACCACACAAGCTTCCAAACCTGATTTTCCCAGCAAGCTTTCTGAATCCTAGCAGCCTAATTTAGAAGTGTGGTGGGGAAGCTTTTTTTGTTCTTTCTACTGCTAAACATTTTGGAGTCAGAATCCTTACGGATCTAGTGTAAATTAGTCACAGACCTACCTGTAGCTCCTGGCTGTATATCTCTTGGCTCTTGACTTCCTGGCTCACCTTATGGCATTGAGACATTCCCATAGCCATGACCCAAACACATTTAACTTCCTCCCGTTCCTTCCTGACCTCTTCTTGTCCTCTGACCCTTCCTCCACTCTCTGCTGTTGGCAGGTATCAAAGAAGCATGCCACAAACTGGGGTTGAGTTTGTATTCCAGGCAAGCCCATGCAAATGGGCAGCAGAGGGCTGATCCCTTTAAGGAGCAGCTGTCAGTCAGTGGCAGAGCACGGTCTTTGCATGCAAAGGGTGCCAGGAGGGTGGGAAAGTCTCTTGTCTGAAACCCTACAAAGTTGCTACCAGTCAGTGTAGGCTGTACTGAGCTAGACTCAATGGTCTGATGCAGTGTGTCCCTAGATGGGTATTGTTGTTGTTTGCAGGTAGACTCTATAACTTGTCATTGATACAACAATAGTTCATTAGGGATGGATTTACAGTATACTGAACTGTCATCCTGCTTGTTCAGCGATGCTTCCCCAATGTTACCGCATCATTGCCATCCTGGAGGGGCACTCTTGATCTATGTTGTTGTTGTTGTTCTTTAGTCGTTTAGTCATGTCCGACTCTTCGTGACCCCATGGACCAGAGCACGCCAGGCACTTCTGTCTTCCACTGCCTCCTGCAGTTTGGTCAAACTCATGCTGGTAGCTTCGAGAACACTATCCAACCATCTCGTACGCTGTCATCCCCTTCTCCTTGTGCCCTCCATCTTTCCCAACATCAGGGTCTTTTCCAGGGAGTCTTCTCTTCTCATGAGGTGGCCAAAGTATTAGAGCCCCAGCTTCAGGATCTGTCCTTCCAGTGAGCACTCAGGGCTGATTTCCTTCAGAATGGAGAGGTTTGATCTTCTTGCAGTCCATGAGACTCTCAAGAGTCTCCTCCAGCACCATAATTCAAAAGCATCAATTCTTTGGCGATCAGCCTTCTTTATGGTCCAGCTCTTACTTCCATACATCACTACTGGGAAAACCATAGCTTTAACTATACGGACCTTTGTTGGCAAGGTGATGTCTCTACTTTTTAAGACATCTTGATCTATAGTGCTACCAAAACAGGTCAACCCCCACCGTCCAGAAGATCTTAGCTCTTCCAGACATCCTTTTTATTGTGCATTCATGATTATTGGTGTGCATCAGGGCAGCGACATGCGAATCCATTTTCAATATTATTTGCGTCTGCAAAAGTTGCATGGTTTCCACGACCCGTTGCTTCCTACTCAAATCCTGTAACCTATCATACCACAAATGCTCCCTTTTATTTTTCTTTCTTTCCTTTCTCCTGCAGTTGGGGTGTGTGTGGGTGCTTTGTGGTAGAAATAAAATAGCAGGATTTCAGCAGGAAGCCATAGGGCATCATGGATAGGATATGAAGAACTCTGTCTGCCCCAAAATGTTTTCAGGTGTGAATGGTGTATAACTGCCCCAATACCATTCTGTGCCTTTTGACACAGTCAATGGGAGCCCTCTGTATAAGTCAGCTTCCTGTGTTCCCAAGGGCTGGGAGCAAACGGGTTCTCCCATTCATATGTTGCTGTGTGCTGCCCAGGTGAAGCGCCCCCTCCCTCTCCAAGGGTGCCCCAGCTGATGTTATGAAAGAACATGAATGAGACTGTGTGTCTTTATTCATGGGAGGCACTGTCTCCAGCTGAGGGGAGCACATGTGCCTCCCTTGTGTCAAAAGAGGAGCAGCCGTCTCTGGCCATG
This sequence comes from Podarcis siculus, assembly GCA_034642415.1. NCBI lineage: Eukaryota > Metazoa > Chordata > Lepidosauria > Squamata > Lacertidae > Podarcis > Podarcis siculus. The sequence continues at coordinate 4,286,577 of JAXCMG010000034.1, forward strand.
TCGGGGGAGGGGAGCCGGGTGGGGGGAGGGGAGGGGAGGCTGCTACACGTGGCCAGGTGCTATTTATAGCTCACTGCAGCCTGGTGCAAAAGGGATCGTGTGGAGCAGCCGGGCTATTTATAGTAACCAGCTCTCAGCAGCAGCACCCGACTCACATCCTAATAACCCACCGCAGAGAAGAGAGAGAGAGGGAGGGATGGAGAATAAGCAGAAGAGGGGGAGGGGATGTTCTTGCAGTATCCCACCCAAATCCAAGCCTGTAGTCTCAGTTAGACCCTGCATTTTAGACCTGCTTACCCATCCCATCCATTCATTCACAAGGAAATGTATTAAATTTTCCCATATGGGCACCTTCTTCCCAACATGGAATTAAATGCATCTATATCTGTGTCTTAAGGGTAATTGTTTTGGCCGCATTTAAAGATTCTGAATAATAGCTGTAGGGTGGGGACATTATTTTCAGATGCTCCTTTTCCCCCTCAAATAACTCTACGGCTTGAGCATGATATCTGAAACAAGAGCTGGGCTGAATGATCCTCACAGCAAATGATCCTCAATTCCGAAAATTGGTTCTTTCGAATTGTCAGATGGTGCTTCCAGTGGCTGATGGTTGTTTCAGCATCGTAGATGGTGGAGTGCAACTTATGAGAAGTGTTTTCAAGGCCCCAAATTGGCCTCCTGCTTCCCACAACTGTCAGGGTCCCAGTACTCAATGGTTTAAATTTCCAATAAAGAGTGAAGATCCACCCCCTAATTTGCCTGCTTCCAAGAAATCAGCCCCAAGCAAGCCCTCTCAGAGGTCAAGAGAGGCCTGGGCCATTTCCAGATTTTGAAGGCCCCAGACCATAATAAAAATTAAAATGACAAAACCAAGAAAAAAGGCACCAAAAACAGAGACATAATTCCATTACATAGACATATAAATGTATTTATTTAGCAAATGCTTTTCTAGTCTTTTCTAGCTAAGAGAGAGTCACATGTTTTGGCCTGATGTACATAAGTTCAAGTTGTGAAACCTTACTGAAATCAAGATACACTACATCCACAGCATTCCTCTGGTCCACAATGCTTGTATCTCCATCAAAAATAATAATAATATGAGATTAATCTGACATGACCTCTTTTTGAGGAACCCTTGCTGGGTCTTGGTTCTCATAGCATCCTTTTCTAAGTGCTCACAGACTGGCTGTTGAATTATCTGTTCTAGAACCTTTCCTGGTGTCAATGTCAAGCTCACCAGTCGGTAGTTACCTGGGTCTTCCTTTTTTCCTTTTTTTGAAGCTGGGGATAACATTTGCCTGCCTCCAGTCTGCAGGGACCTCACTTGTTCTCCAAGAATTCTCAAAGATCATAGACAAAGGCTCTGAGATTACACCAGCAAGCTCCTTTAGTACCCTTGGACGCAGCTCATCTGAGCCTGGAGATTTGAATTCATTTAATGTACCACCTCTTTTCTTATCTTGGGCTGCAGCTCCCTCCTTACATCATTTATTCTGTTATCACCAGGTTGGGCATCACTTTCCTTTTGAATGAAGACCTAAAGGGATGATGGGATTTGTAATCCAACCCCACCCCTGGGCTAAGCTTGAAAGCTCCCCCAAAAAGCTATCCTGAGTTTTGAGAAGGGACACAAAAACTTGCAGAAGGGAAGTGACAGGTGTAAAGGGAGTGACAGGCGTAAAGGGCAGGAAGCGGTGACATATGAAATATGAAGGCAGAGCTATCGTTGTTTATTTATTTATTACATTTGCATAGCATCTCTATCTTCCAAGAAGGTGGTGTACATGGTTCTCCTCCTCCCTGTTTCATCCTCACGACGATCTTATGGTAGGTTAGGCTAGGAGATGGTGACTGGCCCAAGGTCACCCAGTGACTGAATTGGAGTTCGAACATCTGGTCTCCCAGGTCATAGTCCAGCACTCTAAGTATTACACTGTTGAATGGTCACTTTAAAATGTGAAGGTTCATTATTATTTCACAAGTTGCGTATGTCTTTAAGGGCCAGGGCAAATAACGTGACCCAGTCTTACAGCTGTGAAACATAGCAGGTGCTGCTGAGTTGTGTTAATCAAGCTGTGCCGGCAATTGGGTATAGTATATAAGGAGCAGCACCTAGCTCTCCCATTACCCTGGGGGGTGGGTTGGCGGTTGGGTCTGTTTTGTTGTTGATGTATTTAGTGTATAGGGAGTTTTTGTTTTTGTTATTAAAACCTTGTTTAAGTTATTTTTGAGTCCCTTTTTAATGCATGTTCTCCCCAGCAAGCTCTCTACAGCGATACTAAACTGCAAATAGCCAACATACACCACACTGGCGCTACCTTAAGTTTCAATGCCAACTGAAAACTTTCCACTTCTCCCTCTCTACCTTTCTTTTTCGGGGAGGTGGTCATCTACTGGCACTGGCTTGTACTTAGTCTAGGAGACAAAAGCTCTGGTAAGTTTGAATTGCTGTAATATTATTGTTCTCATGTATGTGTCTTGTTATGTATTCTCCTGCCCCGAGATTGCTGGACAATAAAGGGCAGGATACAAGTTTCACAAATCAACAAACGAATTGTAGTTACCCAGGCAAAAAAGAAGCAGGACTCTGCCCCAAGTCAGGGCTGACCCCAAACCCTTTTGCTGACTGAGATGAGGTGGGAGGGACCCATCCCTTCCATAACCTGCAGTACCAGCAGCCACACCTTAATCTAGATATCACAGGGAAGCTGCTACAAGTCTAGTGAGGCTTCACCAAAGTGTTTTGCCAGACAGCTGTCTGCAACAGGACCTTGAGCAGTATGACAGTAACTGGTAAGGTTGCACATTAATTTTAATGTCTGTGAGGGCTTGGGCAGGTGGCAAGGAAGTGGGTCTCATTCTGCTGCCTCTCCCAATCTTCTGCTTGAGACAAGTTCCTCAGTATGACTCACAATTGGGCTGACCCTGCCTAAAACAGACAATATGTAACTCCTTAAAATAAGTAGATTAACAATGCAATCCTATACATTTTTACTCTGATGGACATACACCCAGCAGAGCTTACTCCCCTAAATCAAGCAAAATACTGTAGGTAGAAATGTGAAACAAGGCTGGTTGTAAGTATCCCAGCAGTATTAGATCAGAAGCAAGCAAAATACAGAGCAGTAGTTTTAGGGATGGCAATGGTAGCTCGAGAAACATGCCTCTTTCAGTGTCAGTGACTTTGGAGGGTTGGGAAAGTCAAGAATGATGACCTAGACTTCTTGGTTATCTTGGGAAGTCTTTTAAAGAACCTTTCTTGGATCCTGTGACAGAGTGGTTTTAGCTGACCTGGAGCTACCACAACAGCCAATTCCCACAGAAATACTATCTTAATTCTAGTGTTGCTCTGGAAATGAAAGATCCGAGTGGATTTTGCAAGGGACAAATCTGTAAAGGAGGGTTAGAATGGTGTAGTGGTTATGTTGGACTGGGGAGACCTGGTTTCAGTTCCTGACATAGCAATGGCATTCATTGGATTATTCTGGGCAAATCAGTGTCTCAGTTCCTAAGGGTGCCCAGCTGTTGTGAGGATAGTATGGCATAACTTTCATAGATCACCTTGAGGTTTTTGGGATGAAATACAAATCTAAAGGAAAATCATATAGATCCAGCCAGCAGGAATCTGGGGTGCTCTTCAGAGATAGTGCCTGAAAAATCCATGCTGATGTTATATTTGGCACGATGGTGTGACTTAGTGGATGATGTGTTGAAATAGAACTTTGGAGAGAGATATGGATTCAAGTCTTAAGTCAATCTTGTAGCTCAGTAACTTTGGCTCAAACTTAGCAAGATGTAAGTTATCGTGTGAAGGTGGCATCTCTGAACAAGTTATCTTTAACAACCATGCTTTGTGGAAATTTTGGGTTTGAAGCAAAGAGGATCCAATTCTCTCCCCCCCCAGTTCCAATGACTAAATCATTCTTCTTTTTCCATAACTCATTAAAGATGAGGCAACAAAGTCTGCACATCTCACTGAGTGAAGGTATGAGTATATTAAGAATCAGGACATAGAGCATTTTGTATAGTGTTGAGTTGTTCTGTTGCTTTTTGTAATGCCTAGAAATCCTGAGATAGTTCAGCAGTAGAGCATGAGACTCTTAATCTCAGGGTCCTGGGTTCAAGCCCCATGTTGGGCAAAACATTCTTCCATATCCGGGGGTGAACTAGATGACCCTCGTGGTCCCTTCCAGTTCTACTATTATTCTATAACTATATTCACAGGAGCAAGAGGAAACAGTGCTGCATACCTCAATAGGAGATATATAGGATTAAGGACTTTGGTGACATCTGTATGTCACTAAGTATACTTGTTTCCAAATGGGAATGGTTCCCAGCACCTCTCATTGATAAACTGAGCCCTTATTGTCCTGGGGTTGAGGATAAAACACTGCACTGTCCCATGAACCATTGCCAAGCTGGAATGCCAAAAGATGTGTCATGTGCCTCACAGTTCTCTGCAAATCATTTGTTTAATCACTTAGGCAGCAATGCTGTACAGTACAGACATTTACTTGGGAGCAAGTTGTGTTGAACTCAATGGGGTTTACTTCTAAGAAGGATTGCATGTCCTATGCATTTTTACTCAGAGGTAAGTCACATTGGGTTCAATGGTGTTTACTCCCTGGTAAGTGCACAGCCCCAAATGCTTTGAAAAACAACAAAAGTAAGTTTCCAGTTCTGTGGTCACTGAGATGCAGCTGAAAACAGGATTAAAAAAATAAAAAATAAACAGCTACAGTATCTTAGTGGGGGAAAATAACATTAGTAAAGAAGCCAGATTCATTGCATTCATCGTAAAACAACCCCACCCCCATCTTGTCAGCATTTTCCAAGGACTGAATCTTTTAAAAAAGCAGGAAAGAATTTCAGATAAAGGATACGGTAGGAATATGTGCAGCGTGTCTACCAGTAGTTGATTGGTATCGTCCAGGATCATAAAAATGATCTGCACATTATGCTAATATCATGCAGATTAGCTGCAGTCCACCAGCTCATGACATTTTTCATATGCACCCCTCGATGCCTCCACCGCCCCTTCTCCGACAAAGGGACTCCGATTGGCATGACCCTGGAGTTTGCCTGTCCTTTCTCATCCACCAGGGCAGCTGTCCCAGGTGCTGAAGCAGCTTTTGCATCCACGAGGAACTGTCCATGGTGCTGATGGTACCTAAGGCGCTGTCCCTCCCAGCACCACCTGCCGGCCCTCCCTTCTCTAGCGCCAGTGCGCCCTGCGCTCCCCCCAGGGCTCCTCTTCTCTCCCCAATCAGCGGCGCTTCGTGACTGCCTGGCAGATGCGTCACGCTCGGGCCCGGAGTTCCCTTCCCCGATTCGTGACTCGCCTGCCGGAGTCTCGGGCGGGACTCGGCAGTCTCTGCAGCTCCGCGATCTGGACAGTTCCCCATCCCTTCTCTCCCAAATTGACAGTTCTGCCTTCCTACCCTCTGGGGCGCCCCGATGGAGAAGGTGAGCTTCTACCCAACAGGGAATAGACAGGGAAAGACGGAGAGGGAGGTCGGGGTGGAAAGGGATCGTTGGAGTATCACCGTAGACCTGCCCTTCTAGGGATCTCTAGACAAGGTTAGGGGGCTGGGAAGGATGGGGCAGTGGTGGTGGAGGAGGAAGAAGAGGAATTGGGGAATGGTAGTGGGAAACTGGAAATGTACCAGAGGAGATCAGAGAGTACCGGGTGGCACAGGGATGTGATGGTTTTTTTGGACACGCTGGACTGGGGCTGAAACATGACAGTTGTGTTTATGTGTGCATACATATAACACAGAGATAAAAGGAGGCAGAAAGAGGGAGGACTGTGTCAGGAAAAAACCAAAGAGTGTGTTAGTGTTTTGGTTTTGCAGGAGAAGGAGAGAGAGAGGCAATGGCTGGTTCCGGAAGGGGGGAGGCAGGCATGATATGCATCGTTGGCCACAGTTGTTTCTGTACATTTTTGCTCCCCTGTGCCCAGTGTGCGAGCCCTCTCCTTTTTTTTGTTTTTGTTTCAACATTCTAAGAGCTCTGATTTGGGTGTGTGCATGTTTTGACATTATTTACATGACTGTATGCTGTTGGGGTGGAGAGCTTGATTCCCTGTCTAGCCAATAATATATGCTCCTCTGTATTTGCATGTTGGGGTAGAGATGTGTGGAATTGTGCATGAGTGTTAACGCATGCAAACATCCCAGGATGTTTGGTTGTGTGAACGTGTGCACTTGGGCAAAATGCGCAGGATGTATGCCTAGGTGTGTGTCACCCTTTGAGGGTCAACTTCTGACTTGACAGATTTCCTGTATGGAAAACACATGTCAGAAAGAACATGCAAACCATGTACAGTTCACCCTGCATGTGGGGATTGCTCGTTCACCAGTTTTTTGTTTTATCTGTAGGCTCAGAAGCCACAGTTGGCTGTGGCTTCCCACTGTTTGTACCCTACAAAAGGCATGTGTGCAATCATTGCACGCAATAAGCAACACACAGTTTGCATACTCTTTCCTGCGCATGTGCTTTCTATGTAGAAAAACTGTCTAATCCGAAGCAGCCTTAAGTATAAAAGTGTGTGTGTGTGTGTGTGTGTGTGTGTGTGTGTGAAAGTCACAAGCTTCTTGCAGAAAGGCTTGTCAGCATGGAATATGTTTCTATATTCACACTGATGAAGTGTTGCACGTGTGTGCCTATGGTATGAAAATATGTGTGCATGTCTGGATGTGTGCCTTGGCCTGTATGTATGTGAATGAAAGGTATGGTGTATACATGAGAGAAAGAGGGAGGGAGGGAGAGCAGGGGAAGATTTATATATATATATATACAGTACATAGTCTGGGTGTGTGACAATGTAGGGTTCTGTAAAGAAGATGGTATGTTTGGGGCTCTGGGTGCATGTGTGTGCTTGCACAAACATGCCCAAAAACGCTGGACACTGGTGCCCATTTAAATGTGTGGCTCATTTCAGTGTTTTCTAAATCGTTCTTATTTTAAATCTATGCGCAGCCGCTGCTAGTCAGCTAGGAGTTTTACCAGGTAGAATCTAGCCTTTCCTGGAAAGTCTCAGCCCCATCCAGTGGTGGGATGGAAGGGCACTCACTCAAGGAACCCATCTCCTTACCTGGCACACCCCCACTTGGAGAAGGTAGAGAAGTCAGCGTTGAACGGCAACTATGGGAGGGGTGATCCATCCATCCGATGAGGTTTTGGCTGCGTTGAGGAAGAGAAAGGCATCCTAAAATCTTAAGAGAGGAGACTGGGAAGAGGTTAATCGGAAGCTTTTGAAAAGGGCTTGGCCCTGGGCTTCTGCAGAGGCTGGGGGCGGGGCAGGGTAAGGAGCTGAGCTTGAAAGCGCCCCCCCCCCCGTTTTGTTTTGGGCGGGTGGGGCGAGAGAGACTCGATGGCGAGAGATTCCCCCACCTACAGCAGATAGACGGTGGCTGGCTGCGTGGGTGGCAGAAGCAGGGAGCTCCCCAGGAAGGAAGGATGGGAGGAAGGCGGCGGGGGGTGGGGGCATCTCCTAGAGAAAGGGGCGGGGAGTCTGGGTGGGACCCAGGGACGGTGTGTGCAAGCCCCGGCTGCCAGCCCCGCGAGAGAGGCTTCGGAAGAACTGCAGGGAGGAAGCGAGAACCTTCCTAGCCTGCGGAGCCAGGGCTGAGGCAGGAGAAGCGAGAGAGAGGGAGCGCTGCAGTCGGGGCGCAGGCAGCGCTAAGGGAGTGTCCGAGCCACCGGCGAGGTCAGCAGAAAAGAGGGAGGCAGTAGGCAGCCCCATATAGGCGGAGATGGCGTTCCAAGAGCAACAGGTGGATGCCGGAGATCCGAGGCTGGAGATACCATCAGGCAGAAGCTGCTCTTCCCTACCGTGCAACTGAAGGGGAGGAAACGGAAAGGAAAAGGTCTTCCCTGGGTCTTTTTGCGGTCTGGGCTTTCTGGGTCTGTCCAACCCCCGTATCAGAAAGCCCTTACCCCAAAAAGCATCCGGGGTTGTACGATGGCATCGCTGGACCGCCACCAGGGGGCACCCTTGAGAGGTCATTCTCACTGCAATGGGCTCGGAGGAGACCCCTTCACCGGACGCCCAGAAAGGCTCGCTCTCTGTCGCCCATCCTGGCGGGCTCCCCGCCTCTCTCTCTCTCTGTCTCTCTCTCTCCTGCTCGCGTCCACAGGAGGAGCCTGCCGCGCAACGCAGTAGCGAAACCCCGCTTCGCTTGCCTCGTCTAGGGAGAGGCTGATTGACGTCAGCGGGAGGCACAGCCCCTCTCTGCACCCCATGCTCCACTCTGGGAAGGGAGACCATCTCATAGAAGGAAGTTTGGCTGCTCCTGGTTTTGACTCTCCCAGTGCCAAGTTGCTCCACTGATCATCTTTAGTGAATCTAGAACTCACCTGTCCCATGCATTTGATAGTTTGCTTGCCTCTCTCCATTTCCTTCTTTTGACTTCTGCACTCCTCTGTCACCTTCCCTTCTTTCCATCGCCACCCTTCCTCTGCTTTGTCTCCTCCCTCTCTATCTACAGCAGGTGCCATCCGCAGAGGTGTTCATGGCGGCAGAACACCCTCCCAGTTGCAGAAAGTCAGTGCTTGCTCATCCGGCTTGCTTAATCCAAAGGGAGAAGGAAGGTCACATAGTCCCAGACCGCCCCCCCCCCACTCACAGTGCTTCAGGAGATTTCCGATATCCACCACTTGCTGGGCAGAATCTCAGAGATAGCTCTATCTGTAGAGCATGAGGCTCTCAGGGTTGCAGGTTCGAGCCCCATGTTGGGCAAAAGATTCCTGCACTGCAGCGGGTAGGACTAGATGACCCTTGGGTCCCTTCCAACTCTACAAGTCTATGATTCTATGACTTCTACACTCCTTTGTCATATTCACTTCTTTCCACCATCACCTCCCTCTCTATCCACCAGGTGCCATCTGCAGTGGTGTTGTCTGTGGGTGAGTATGAGGCAGAAATGCAGCCAGGAGCAGTCCTCTCTGTATGGGGAGGCACTGGCAACACCTAGCCATGCATCCTCTCTCCTGCAGGAGATGGCTTGTTGTTGTGGCTAGAGTGCTGGCTTAGGACTGAGGAGATCCCAGGCTCTGATCTCTACGTAGCCCTGCAGCGTGCTGCAAGTCACCATCTTGCAGCCTGACCTGCCTCACAGGGTTGTTGTGAGGATAAAAATGGGGTGTTGGTGGCGGACGGCTGTAAGGACACAGCATTCTGCCTTTTGCCGAACCAGATCGCAATAGTCTGTTGACCTCCGTGTGATCTACATCATACACCGACTGGCAGCGGCTCCGCAGGATTCGGTCGCTTTAAAAAGAATTTGACAACTTATTTCCATTTGATTACACTGTTATATAAAACAGGATCTTCCTTCCCCAGACTTCCAGACTTTCCCCAGCCCTTCCTGGTGGTGACAGGGATTGATTGAACCTGAGACTTTTTGCCTACAAAGCATGCACTCAGGAATCTGCTTTTTACCGAGACAGATCAACTATTCATCTCACTCAGTATTGTCTATGTCGCCTGGCAGTGGCTGTTCAAGGTATCAGGCAGGGTTCTCTCCCTGTATCCTCAGGATCCAGGTGTGCTGGCCCAAGTTCCTTGGGGAAAGAATGTGACAGAAATACAGTGGTACCTCGGGTTACATACGCTTCAGGTTACAGACTCCGCTAACCCAGAAATAGTACCTCGGGTTAAGAACTTTGCTTCAGGATGAGAACAGAAATCGTGCTCCGGCGGCACGGCAGCAGCAGGAGGCCCCATTAGCTAAAGTGGTGCTTCAGGTTAAGAACAGTTTCAGGTTAAGAACGGACCTCTGGAACGAATTAAGTACTTAACCCGAGGTACCACTGTAGAACCAATAGATACATGTGGAACCAAGGAAGTTCAGCGCATGATTTAAATTTATTTAAAATACTTCTATGCAGTCCCACAAGGCTCTCGAAGCATCCTAGCAAAAGTTTTGCGCAGTACAGGGAACCAGGCAGAGGGCCTTTTCGGTAGCGGCACCTACCCTGTGGAATGCCCTCCCATCAGACATCAAGGAGATTAGAAACTATATAACTTTTAGAAGACATCTGAAGGCAGCCTTGCATAGGGTTTAATGTGTAATCTTTTATTATGTTTTTGTATATGTTGGGAGCTGCCCAGAGTGGCTGGGGCAACGCAGTCAGATGGGTCAGGATACAAATAATAAAATTATTATTATTAAATTATTGTCCTGGGGCAATACCTGGAACAGAAATAGCACGGTGATCTGAATGGTGCTGGGATCATTCCTGACTTCATCCTTGTTCTCCACTGGTGATGCCAAGCCTTCTGAGGGAACGGGGCTCGCTCAGCCCATGATAGAAGCAAACCTTCCCTTACTTCGGGTTTTCATGTGCACATCCAATCCCCGCAACCCCGGTCCAAAGAAGGCATTGGGAATGACATGGATGCACATATGGCAACTGGCAGGCAGTAGAGGGGGAAGGACCTGGGCCTAGCAGGCCACTGAGTGCAGTAGATGGCTGGCTTGGGGAGTGGGCAAATGGACACATTGACACTTCCTTCCAGGCTTTTCAGTTCATCCACAAACATAGGGCCATGGCTTGTATTGGATATTGTGGACTGACAAGATCGCTCAGACAGGCAGGAATTCTCTGGACAATCTTGGGCAAACCATTCTCTCCTCTCTGTTGCACCACCTGCAGTTAGTGACCTGCTTTGCTGCATTTCTGTCCGGATGAATGAGGCAATTATTGCAAAGCCCTTGCTGCATTAAACAGAGTTTAGAGCAGTGTTTCCCAAAAGTGGGTCTCCAGCTGTTTTTGGACTACAGTTCTCATCATTCCTGACCGCTGGTCCTGCTAGCTAGGGATGATGGGAGTTGTAAGCCAAAAACAGCTGGGGACCAAAGTCTGAGAAACATTGGTTTAGAGAAATTGCTAATTTGCAATGCTGGCGGTGATGTTGCTTCAGGGTCTCCTTTGCCCCTGTCCTCCCAGCAGCCAGGTTAAAACCATCCAAAGAAGACAAAGGGCTGCTGTGTCACTCAGTCCACATGCATTGCATGCAGAAGGTCTCAGGTTCAATCTATGGCAGCTCCAGGTTGAGCCGGGAAAGACTCCCGTGTCTGATAGCCTGGGCAGTTTAAAACAGCCTTTCTCAACCTTGGTTCCCCAGATGTTGCTGCACTACAACTCCCATCATCCTTAGCTAACAGGACCAGTGGTCAGGGATGATGGGAGTTGTAGTCCAGCAACATCTGGGGAACCAAGGTTGAGAAAAGAGTAAAGGACCCCTGACAGTTAAGTTCAGTTGCAGACGACTCTAGGGATGCGGTGCTCATCTTGCTTTACAGGCCAAGGGAGCCGGCATTTGTCCACAGACACTTTTTCTGGGTCATGTGGCCAGCATGACTAAGCCGCTTCTGGCGCAACCATAGCAGTGCATGGAAACACCATTTACCTTCCCACCGGAGTGGTACCTATTTATCTCCTTGCACTTTCACGTGCTTTCAAACTGCTAGGTTGGCAGGAGCTGGGACCGAGCAACGGGAGCTCGCCCCGTCGTGGGGATTTGAACCGCCGATCTTCTGATGGTTCGACTCACTAAGAGGAAGCTTCCCATGTTCCTATTGGGCAGGGGCTGGGAATGTTTTTCAGCCCGGCGGCCATATTCCCTTGAGGGTAACTTTCTAGGGTCCACATGTCAGAGGTTGGTGGGTCCAGAGGCACATGTAGGTGGAGCAATAAATGAACATTTTACCCTTGTGCAATAGGCTACCCACACTCACACACCTACAGGAAGAAAGCTGCTCTAGGAGAGGTGCATAAGATGATCCCCTCGCAGACTGAAGGTGATCCACCTGTTCTCTGAAATATCCAGATGGAGATGGTCCTTGAAAAAAACACCAGTTAAATGCCTGTTGAAACAGGAAGGTTTTACGTGTTTCTCTAAATGTTTGTGGGTGTTCCTTCACTTTCTCTAGGATGAAATAAGAGTGTCTCCTAGAGGCTCCTATTGATCAGTACTTGCAGGACAGCTTTGTAGTATTGTTGCTACTCCCAAGCACTTACGACATGCAGTCTGAGAGGAGCATCCCAGGATGCCTGTAGTGCATGATAGGACAGGGCTGGAGAACTGCTGGCTCTCAAGATATTGCTGGACCAACTCCCCTCAGCCCCAGCTAGCAGGGCCACTGGTCAGGGATGATGGGACTTGTGGTCCAGCAATATCTGGAAGACCAAAGGTTCCCCACCTCTGGCCTATTGTCTCACTAAACTCAAGGCGGTATAGTCTGTTCTGGCTTCTAACCAGTACAAAATTCATTTGGAAATCTGAAATCATCAGAGTGGGATGCAACTGAGACCTGGAGAGGCTCTTTTATTACAGAAAATAACCATCTCTCTCTTCAGATGTTATTGTACAGTGTTAAGGTAAAAAGGTAAAAGGTAAAGGAACCCTGGGCAGTTAAGTCCAGTCAAAGGCGACTAGGGGGTACGGCACTCATCTCGCTTTTCAGGCCGGTGTTTGTCTGCAGACAGCTTTTCCAGGTCATGTGGCCAGCATGACAAAACCGCTGGTGCCAGAGTGCATGGAAACAGCGTGACGAATGCCAGAGCGCACGGAAACTGCATTTACCTTCCTGCCACAGTGGTACCTATTTATCTACTTGCACTGGTGTGCTTTCAAACTGCTAGGTTGGCAGGAGCTGGGACAGCACAACGGGAGTTCACTCTGTTGCGGGGATTCGAACTGCCAGGCTTCTGATCTGCAAGCCCAAGAGGCTCAGTGGTTTAGACCACAGCGCCACCAGTGCCCCTACAGTATTCATCATGTCTGAATGGCGACTATAGCATAAATGATATGGTTTTTTTGTTGCATTTCATTTTAAAAATAATTGTGATGATGCATGTGAGCCACCTTGGGAGAGCTTCCCGCGAAAGGTGGCAAAGAAATACTGGAAATAAATAAAAAAACAGAATGATGGACACAAATCTTGGCTGTTGTGCTGTCTGTGGTTTGCACCCCACTATATCTGCATCTGAGCAAGGGGTCCTGGGGCGGACATTTTGGACCATGGCTCTTTTGACACACTTGAGCGAATGCTCGGGTGGCTAGTTCAGTTCTTGGGCATCGCTGGTGGACACTTTATGAATGGAGGCAGGAGAGGAGCACAGGCAACAGGAGACAGTCTTGAAGGGAGAAGCAGAGGAACCACGAGAGAGTGTGGAGCTGTGTGACCATGTGGACGCAAGGGCCATAAAAACTTGGGCATGAAGTTTTCAGGTGGATGAACATCTACTGGCATTGTTGCTGTCTCCCTAGAGGCAAAATCTAGGTGTGTCCATTTTTGCCTGTTAGCTACCAGTGCAGCCTTAATGGAACAGCTGAGCTGAAATGACACTAGGAGATGTTTTGACTCTTGGGTCACTTCCTTTTTTCTTTTAAATAATTTTTATTAATTTTAACATATTAATTATCATACATACAACAAAACTTCACATCTTATTCAATCTTTTTGGACTTCCTTCAGCACCTCTGATGATCCACCATTCTTATCTTCTGCATTTCTTAAATTCATATTGCCTTTAATTATCTTAACTAACAATTCTCTTTATCCAATTTTACAATAATTCAAATAATTCACCTCACAAAACTTCTTGCAAACCTACAAACGTAATCTGATCATCACAATTGCTTTTCAAATAGTCCGTAAATTTACACCAGTCCTCTGTGAATCTCTGGTCCAGTCGGTTTCAGATTCTTCCTGTTAGTTTATCTAATTCTGCATAGTCCATCAATTTCATCCTCCATTCTTCTTTTGTCGGTATTTCTTCTTGTTTCCAATTTTGTGCCAATAATATTCAACTCTTGGGTCACTTCCAGGCAAATAACTGATGGAACAATTGTACTGATATGTTCAACAACTTTTGCACATTTGCACACTTCCCAAGCTGTCTTTTTTGTCACTTTTCATATCACAAAAAGATGATGATGATGATGATTAAACACCTGGATTTGTTGGGCAAGAATGCTATTTAGCCATTGCTATTTGTCTCAATGTACCAAATTAGCTGTGATTCCTGCGTTGCAATGGGTTGAACAGATAATCCACGGGGGTCTCTTCCAATGCTACAATTCTATGATTTCCTTTGCGGTGGGTTCTGAAGGTGCAGCTAACTGAATGTGTGGGAGATTTGCATGGAAGTGCACCAAGTAGGAAGACCTCTTGAACTCCGCTAAAGGAAGGTCCCTTTTGAGCAATAAAACAGCAACAAACGAATCCAACCCAAGTGTTTTCTATTGGAGGTTGTGAATCAGGCCTTCTTTCGAGCACCAGATTACACATTGTTTCCCCTCCCTCCAGCCCAAAACTCCCACATATTACCTGACATTACTGTAGCATTGCTGAAAATGATGTTCATTTGAGCATGTGCAAAGTGGCCTTCCCCAATCAATGCGCAATACATGTTTTGAAGTTAGAAGCCAAGTTTTGGAGTGCAAGGAGGTGGGGGGCAGATGATTCTAACAATCTTGCTATGATCACTCAGATCTTGGTTACTCTCTGTTCAAATCCCGAGGCCGGCAAGATTTTTTTTTAATTCATAATTTGAGTCCTCTGGAAAAGACATGAACTTTGAGAGGCTGGTAATGCCTGTGTGTGTGTGTGTGTGTTTATGCATGCATGCATGCCATGTTAAGCTTGAGGCAGAAATAGGCTGTGCTCACCCGCAGATAGATGATCTGTTCTCATTTCCCTCCAGTGAATTTTCTCCTGTCGGTGCTTAGAGATAAGAGATCAGGTATGTGCCTTGCACCGACAGAACAAAAAATACAGGATCAATGAAGCAAGGTCTATCATGAGGGTTCAGAACAACATATGGATGGAATCATTTAAAAATCCTTAGCATCTGTTTTTGCACTTCTGTGTTCAAAGTGATTCGCACGCATTATTTTTCAAACAGCAACCCTGTGAGGTAGATAGGATTTTCCTGTATATCAGGGGGTGGCCTGAGATTGAAAGGGTTTTTTTAGCCAAGTCACACACACATTCAGGGTGGAGGTGCCATTTGAACCAGGGACCTCTTCCTGATTCATAACTAAGACGCAGCATCAACTGATCGCCACTTCAGTCTTGGTGGAATGAAAAGATAAGTCCCTGTTGCTTGCATACTGTCTGCACGGTGAGAATCGTGGTCCCCTGAGCCTCCAATTAGTTATGGGCAAACAAGATATGGAGATACCTGCTGCATATTATAGGAGCCAACTCCTAGGGGCCAACCGCCCCTCAAGTTGATGGACATTTCCATTCAAATGGTGAGTGCACGCTGTGTCATGTGATTGATTATGTGGAGTGGGGCTTACCTGCCCCCCCAATATTTTATTCAAGGTAAAGGTAAAGGGACCCCTGACCATTAGGTCCAGTCATGGCCGACTTTGGGGTTGCGGCGCTCATCTCGCTTTATTGGCCGAGGGAGCCGGTGTATAGCTTCCGGGTCATGTGGCCAGCATGACTAAGCCGCTTCTGGTGAACCAGAGCAGCGCATGGAAACGCTGTTTACCTTCCCGCCGGAGCGGTACCTATTTATCTACTTGCACTTTGACGTGCTTTCAAACTGCTAGGTTGGCAGGAGCTGGGACCGAGCAACGGGAGCTCACCCCGTTGTGGGGATTCAAACCGCCGACCTTCTGATCGGCAAGTCCTAGCATCACCCGCATCCCTATTTTATTCAAGGTACTTCTTTGCATATTTAGGGGATTGGCTTGTTTGGCCCTTAGTCTCACTACGGGTGTGAGCACACTACATTTTCAAAGCACATCCCCCCCCCAAAGATTTCTGGACACTCTAGTTTATCCCCCCACGAGTTATAATTCCCAGCAACCCTTAAACTCCAATGCCCAGAATTCTTTGAGGGGGAAATGGGCTTCACATGTGTTTTAAAGTATAGCGCGAACATGTTCAATGGGGCTTATTCCGATTTTGCACAGGACTGTGCTCTGAGACACATGGTCAGCGGCATCAGACACCTTGCATCGATTGCTCCACCACTTCAGACTGCAGACTGCAGGCAGGAGACTGTATGTTTGAATGTTCCTGCACATACCACCTGCCCCAAATCCCTGCACACTGAAATCAAATATGTTAGGGAGAAGTGCAGGGTGTTGTTTTCATTTTAAAGTGGGGAAGTATTCAAGCATTTGTTTTTCACCCGAATGGTACAGTCCAGGAGTAGACACATACACACAACAACATGGTTCTGCTCGTTGTGTAGCTTGGTTTTTAACCTCCTTCCACTCTCTCCAGTGTTTCTATGACTGTATCCATTTAGTTCTGCCTATTCCAATACCTCCATCCCTCATGGATCCAGCGTGGTACTTTCTTCGCACAGCGTAAAACTCAAAACGCCCGCATCCCATGTCCACAGGGCAAAGGATGCTCTACCCAAGGGATCACATGGTTGCTACTACCACCAACTCAGCCTTGACATTCCAGTACATTCCTCTTTGAGTGGAAGGACCATGAATGTAATCAGGCAAATCACTCTAGCCCTGCAACCGGGGTGGGGTGGGGGTGGGCAACTTGAATAAAATATGAGGGGGGAGGTTAACCCCACCCCGCGCAATCAATCACATGGCATGGCACGCACACACAGAGAGACCATTTGAATGGCAATGCCCATCAACTTTGGGGTGGGCTACTATAATTATTTATTACACTCATACCTCCAAACGTCAGGCTTCAGGGAATTGGCTTCCTCCCCACATGGCAGTAGATAAGCTGAACAAAGGAAAAGGAGTCTTCTTACCAGTTAGAAACTTTAATAATCACAGCAAGAGAACAAAGAACACATCTCCTAGAATGGCGGTGCTCCCAATTAATGATTCCACCCCCTTCTGTCCCTATTAATCTACGTCACTTCTACGTCTTGCGATCTGAGCTTCTATCCTCCGTGCTTTCTGGTTCTGCCACTTTCTGAGCTCTCTGTGCTTTTGGAGAAGGGAGGTGAATGCTTTGCAGAGACTGAATCTGTTGAGTCTCTCCCTTCCAGTGTTTCTTCTCCTAGCTGCTCCCCATCCAGTATTTCCCAGCTTCTGCCTTCTGAACTATGCCCCTCTGCAAATCACTGTTCCAAATCTATACTGTCCTCCTGCTCCGGGGAAGATTCAGGATCCGGATCTGGAGCAGGCGGAGGGGGAGGCTCCCACCATTCCTCCCCAGTGCAGCCCTCCTCAGCATGGTCCCTGACACCAAATAACACAATGAGGCATCTGTATGGTTCCAAGGTGGTGTCTCCCTCCAGTACCGCCCAGCCCCAGACCTGCTTAGCTTCAGCACAGCTGATATAGTGTGCACTTTCAGGCAACACTCTGGGACACAACAGCTACTGGCTGCCAGCAGAGGTTTAAATACAGTTGCATTCCAAGTGGAAATTGGGGAAATTTACTGGGACCAGGAGGGCAGGCCTGGCCTCCAAATTCATCAATGGGGTGTGGCAGGTTCAGAGTGAGACTACAATACAAATCAGGCAGAAGGATGTTAACCCCCCAAAATATTTCTCCAGATCTACGTATCCACATGGCAGCTTGTGACTCCCAACGACTGTAATTCAGGGCAATATTATATTATTATTTAAATGTGTATACTGCCCTTCATCCATAGATCTCAGGGTGGTTCACAACATAGAAATACAAGACAAAGAACATTGAATGCAATCCTCATGGCTTGTAGCCATTGGTATCCATGAATCCACATAACACCGGTCTTGAAAGACCTACAATGGCTCCCAGTACGTTTCCGAGCACAATTCAAAGTGCTGGTGTTGACCTTTAAAGCCCTAAACGGCCTCGGCCCAGTATACCTGAAGGAGCGTCTCCACCCCCATCGTTCTGCCCGGACGCTGAGGTCCAGCGCCGAGGGCCTTCTGGCGGTTCCCTCATTGCAAGAAGCAAAGCTACAGGGAACCAGGCAGAGGGCCTTCTTGGTAGTGGCACCTGCCCTGTGGAACGCCCTCCCATCAGATGTCAAAGCGATAAACAACTACCTGACATTCAGAAGACATCTTAAGGCAGCCCTCTTCAGGGAAGTTTTTAATGTGTGATATTTTAGTGTATTTTTGGTTTCTATGGAAGCCGCCCAGAGTGGCTGGGGAAACCCAGCCAGATAGGCGGGGTACAAATAATAAATTATTATTATTATCATTATTATTATTATTATTATTATGATGATGAAACCATGGGATTTCTTGCAATGGAGAAAACACTCTTATTTTAGGCTACAATCCTTTGCTCTCTCGCATGGAGGTCAACCCCACTGAAGACACTATGGCCTACTTTTTAATAAGCATTGCACAGGAGTGTGCTGTGAGTTTCACCGAAAGTTATTCACCCTGCGCTCACCACAGAAACATTTCACACAAAGCACAACACCTTCAACACACAATGTTATCTCTCTTACATTTAACCCCATTTATCACATTCTTATAATTATCATAGTTCATTGATTTATTGAGTACCATCTAAACAACCATCTCAAGGTGATGTACAACAAAATTAATTAAAAATATAAAAATAGCAAACAAAGCGAAGGCGGTGAAGGTCCTGTGTGAGTGTCTGGAAGCGGTTGGAGGATGGATGGCAGCTAACAGATTGAGGTTGAATCCTGACAAAGACAGAAGTACTGTTTTGGGGGGACAGGGGGCGGGTGGATGTGGAGGACTCCCTGGTCCTGAATGGGGTAACTGTGCCCCTGAAGGACCAGGTGCGCAGCCTGGGAGTCATTTTGGACTCACAGCTGTCCATGGAGGCGCAGGTCAATTCTGTGTCCTGGGCAGCTGTCTACCAGCTCCATCTGGTATGCAGGCTGAGACCCTACCTGCCCGTGGACTGTCTTGCCAGAGTGGTGCATGCTCTAGTTATCTCCCGCTTGGACTACTGCAATGCACTCTATGTGGGGCTACCTTTGAAGGTGACCCAGAAATTACAACTAATCCAGAATGCGGCAGCGAGACTTGTGACTAGGAGTGGCCACTGAGACTATATAACACCGGTCCTGAAAGTCCTACATTGGCTCCCAGTACATTTCCGAGCACAATTCAAAGTGTTTGTCCTAACCTTTAAAGCCCTAAACAGCCTCGGCCCAGTATACCTGAAGGAGCATCTCCAACCCTAATGTTCAGCCCAGACACTGAGGTCCAGCTCCGAGGGCCTTCTGGCAGTTCCCTCACTACAAGAAGAGAGGTTGCAGGGAACCAGGTAGAGGGCCTTCTCGGTAGTGGAGCCCTCCCTGTGGAATGCCCTCCCATCAGATGTCAAGGAGATAAAGAACTATCTGACTTTTAGAAGACATCTGAAGGCAGCCCTGTTTAGGGAAGTTTTTAATGTTTGATGTTTAATCATGTTTTTAATATTCCATTGGGAGCTGCCCAGAGTGGCTGGGAATACTCAGCCAGATGGGTGGAGTATAAATAATAAATAATGAATTATTATTATTATTATTATTATTATTATTATTATTATTATTAGAAAACCAGCACCATACCAAATAGATGCTCATGGCGAAGTCCCATTTATCTAGCTGGGAAAGCCTGTTGGAACAAGAATGTCTTCAAATGTTTCAGTTATGTGCAGAGAGTAGGTGCTTGTTGTATCTTGACACAGAACAGGGGCAGCCATGCTAAAAGTCCTCTTCTGAGTTACTGCACTTTTGAGATCTTTGGAACTTGCAAGGGGAACTCTCCTGCAAATTACAGTGATCCACTGCATGGATAAGGGACAAGGCAGTCTCTTAGGTTACATGGTCCTGTGCTGTATAGAGACATATGTTGAGGAATTTATTTGGATTGATAAAGCAGGATGCTCATCAACAATGAGTACCAAGAATTATACACAAATCAGGACTGCCTTTAAGGTGAAAAGTAAAGGACTCCTGGACGGTTAAAGTCCAGTCAAAGGTGACTATGGGGTTGCTGCGCTCATCTTTCATTCAGGTCAAGGGAGCTGGCATTTGCCCACAGCCACCTTTCCGGGTCATGTGGCCAGCATGACTAAACAGCTTCTGGTGCAACGGGACACCATGATGGAAACCAGAGCGCACAGAAATGCCGTTTACCTTCCCACCGCAGTGGTACCTATTTATCTACTTGCACTGTCATGCTTTCGAACTGCTAGGTTGGAGCTGGGACAGAGCAATGGAAACTCACCCTGTTGGGGGATTTGAACCGCTGACCTTCTGATTGGCAAGCCCAAGAGGCTTAGACCACAGCACCACCCATGATTTTACCACTAGTTAGAATGAGGCAGCTGCCTCACCCTAAGTGAATACGGCTTGGCTTCAGGAGTTGCTGGGAGGAGGCATACAAGTCCCCATCCAACCATCCTAGGGACTCCACTCTGGATTTGTGTGGGGTTTACTCACCAGCCCTTTCTTCTCCCTAAGATGTCCCGCAAGGCAGTGGAGGTTTAGCATCAGAGTTTTCCTTTTCCTAGATTATGGTTACCAGATTTTTTTCAATGAATCCGAGGACACTTAAATTTTTTTTTTTAAAAAAGTTGAGTACGTGGGTGGTGCTGTGGGTTAAACCACAGAGCCTAGGACTTGCCGATCAGAACTGTTCTGTTTGTGTTGTTAAAATGAAATAAAGATTATTTTTTAAAAAAAGAAGAAGAAGAAAAAAAAGGACTTGCCGATCAGAAGGTCAGCGGTTCGAATCCCCGCAACGGGGTGAGCTCCCGGTGCTCAGTCATTGCTCCTGCCAACCTAGCAGTTCGAAAGCACATCAAAGTGCAAGTAGATAAATAGGTACCGCTCCGGCGGGAAGGTAGACAGTGTTTCTGTGCGCTGCTCTGGTTTGCCAGAAGCGGCTTAGTCATGCTGGCCACATGACCCAGAAGCTGTACACCGGCTTCCTCGGCCAATAAAGCGAGATGAGCAACCCCAGAGTCGGTCACGACTGGACCTAATGGTCAGGGGTCCCTTTACCTTTACCTTAGGAACAGGGTGTCAGTATTGGGGATGGTGAGGCAAAAGACCCTGGGCCCAAGCACACATGCATATTGTATAAAGGTGCAAAGCCCTTCTTTCGCACCCTGTGAAACATAAATGCGCAGAGATTAAAAAAAAACCTGGGCAATGGTGCGCCGCCTGCCTGTGACTCCCAAGCCTTCCCTGATCTCCTTCCCCCTTTGTTTTGACAGATCAGGGGAGGCTTGTGAGTCATGGGCGGGTGGCTGTTGCCCAGGAGGGGCCAGCCTGGTAGTGCAGTTGGCTCTGGGCTGCTGAGGCTGCCACTGCCACGTTTCCCAGGGACAGATTTGCAAATCTGGGGACATTCCGGGGACGGAATTTGTCCGGGGACAGATTTACAAATCTGGGGACTGTCCCTGGGAAGTGGGGACATCTGGTAACCCTATCCTAGATGGGCCATCTTCCCAGGTGGATGATCCCTGTCTGCCCCTCACTTCCCTCTACATCAGGTGCAGAAACCGCCATCTTGACCGTTGGAACCATTCTTGGTCTTGTCTGTTCAATCTGCTGGAGCCTGTTCATAACTTGCTGAGGGTTTGAGGCCCACTGTCTACCCTTACCTGGTTTAGCCAGCCTGTCAAAGGTGTGGCTGCTGTGGCATGCTTACAACTCCTGGAAGCCACAGGAAAGGGCTGGGTGCAAGTTGGGGGCCAAAGGTGGACAATCTACCCCAGAAGGAGCACAATATGTCCCCCACCAGAGGTACTACCCCTCCCTTAACACTCCTCCCCTAACCCCCCCACCATGTTCTAACCAACTGAGCTGACTATGTTTAGCTGTCTCTGCTAGATGCAGCGGCTAGCTTCATCTAAGACAAAATGGCCGAAGAAGTTGACACTTTTTGCATTGGGGGAGGGAATGCACATGGCATCGCACAGTGGCACTGGAAATGTCAGTCGGGAGAGGGGGTGCTCTGGCAGGGAGGATGCTCAGCAGTGCCACTGGGACCTAAAATGATTTCCTTGGAAATGATGGGGGAAGAAGCACGGCAAGATAAATAAGGCCTCACAGCTACCCTAAATGTAGCAAAACATCCCAGAAAGAACCAGAACCAGCTGAAAATACACATGTTATTCCTGTGAATGAAAGGGTGAGTGGAAGTGGAATTATTGGGGGGGACACACAGAAGATGCCACCTGGCTGGGTCAAACTCTGGGAAACCCCAAAGTAGCAATGTTTGATGGAAGAGGTGGGAAAACGCAGCCTGCTTTGATAAGGTCAGGATCAACTTGCTGCTTTGAGAGGAGAGGAGATGAAAAAATACTTCTCTTTTTTAGAAAACATTTGGAGAAGTTTATCCTTATAAACAAACAAACAAATGAGTCGGACAACTGCAAGTTCCTAAATAAGAGAGAATTTACAGATGGAGATTTTATTCCATTTTGTAATTAGCAAGATGTTCCCTTAAAATAAATAAAAAAATAAATGCATTTCTCCTCATCTTTGCTCTCCTTCCTTCCATCCTTCCTCTCTTTCTCTCTCTGCCCGTCTTTCACTTTTGTGATTATTCTTATAATCTGTTCAAGTATTTCTAAGCCCTTTGAGTTGGTGAGGGAAATGCCCTTATGGATTTTGTTCCTACTTTGGTAAAAAAATAAAAAAGGAACAAGAAATCCCCTCTGATTTTATACACACACACACACACATTTCCTTTTAAAACAAAACAAAACACCCCACATCTCTCCATCCATTCAGACAATCCTGGCTTTCATTCTGCCTCCTTCCTCCTCATGTGTCTCATTCATGCTTTCCCTCTTTCTCTCTTCATTCACTCCTCCATCCTCCCTCTCTCTCTCCCTCCACATCACGTTTTTCATTCATTCCCTTTTGGGCTCTGCTCACCCCACCCACAGGAACAGCCTGGATAAGCTGTGCAGAATGTGCCATGTGTAGGAATTAAAGCCAGCATAGCAATGAGGAGGGGCGTTGGTGTGCGTCTCTGTGTGTGTATGAGAGAGAGAGACAGAGAGAGACGATGGAGTTGCCCGTGGCATTAGGCCCTGGTACCCCCTAGAATTACACAACACTCCCTTTTAAGGCTCTGTGTGTGTGTGTGTGAATGGAAGGGGACTGATAAGCAGCATCAGTGTGTGGATGTGTGAGAGGGAGGAAGGGAAAAGAAGGAGAAGGCAGCATCAGCATCAGCAAGCCAAAAACGTGACCAGCCTGTATCAGTGCATACAGCGGGAGCCCGAGGCAGAGAGTGGAGGCACACGTGGGAGCTAAAAATAAAACATCCCGGCCCCCGCTCCCGGTGACTGGGGAGGAGGGGGCCTGCAAGAATCTAAAAATATTTCACATGCCATGAGAGCTGCTGCTGCTCCCTCCCGTGTGGGGTGATCCGTGCAAGCCTCGTCTCTCTGCATCTTCCTGCAAAAGAGGGGATCTGAGGCCATGCACCTTTTTCTCCTCCCAGTCAGTGTAGAAGACAAACGGCAGCCAGCTGAAATGTCCTCAAACGAAATCGCCACCATTCATTTCTAAGAACAGAAGGATCAGGCCGGTGGCGCATGCAGTCCAGCATTCTGGTCTCACTGTGGTCAACCCAGATGCTTCTCCAAACCCTGGGATAAGGACATGAGCCTGGCAGCACTCTCCCTACTTTGGATGCCCAGCAAATAGTATTCAGAGCAGGGGTGCCAACTTGGATTTAATATTTGGGGGTCAAGGAGGAGGAGGGAGACAGGGAAGTCTCACCCCAAATACAGTCATACAGTGGTACCTTGGGTTACATACGCTTCAGCTTACATACGCTTCAGGTTACAGACTCCGCTAACCCAGAAATAGTACCCCGGGTTAAGAACTTTGCTTCAGGATGAGAACAGAAATCGTGCTTCGGTGGCACGGCGGCAGCAGGAGGCCCCATTAGCTAAAGTGGTGCTTCATGTTAAGAACAGTTTCAGGTTAAGAACGGACCTCCAGAACAAATTAAGTTCTTAACCCGAGGTACCGCTGTACTTTGGAAGTAGAACAGAATCCGTTCTGGAAGCAGAGGGGTTCAGTGGGTGCAGGCCGCCCTGGGTGTCATCCCTGAGGGGGTGACAGAATGACACACCGTGGGGGTGGCACTTACCATGGGGCCTGGCTTGCAGTGTGCCCAAGCCACGGGTATTTCCTGGCAGTGATGCAGTGGCTTGGGGCCCCGCGCTGCCCAAAATGGCAGCGTGGGGCTTGTCTCCACCAGGCAGACTCCGTGGGCAGCTTGCTCCGCCCCCCCCGGGCGGATTGCCACAGTGCCCCCGTAGGTGGCTTGCCCTGCCCCTGTCGCTCCAGGTGCCAGAGCAGCTAGCTACGCCCCTGTCTGGAAGTCTGTTTGCCTTCCAAAACGTTTGAAAACCAAAGCACAGCTTCTGATTGGCTGCAGGAAGCTCCTGCAGCCAATCGGAAGCTGTGGAAGCCCCGTCAGATGTTCGGCTTCCAAAAATAGTTATCAAACCGGAACACTCACTTCCGAGTTTCAATCATTTGGGAGCCAAAACGTTTGAGAACTAAGCTGTTTGAAAACCAAGGTACGGTTGTAATCAATCACAGGATGCGGCATTCCGCCCCCCCCCCCCCAATTTGAATGGCAGTGCTCATCAACTGGGGGTATGGCCCCTAGGAGTTGGCACCTAGGATTCAGAGGCATTTTGCCATGAATTTGTCTCATCCTATTTTTTAAGCTTGCATCTAAGTTAAATTTAGTGGAAAGCTTACATGTGGTGGAATTGTTTAAAATTGTTTTTTCACTTCGTATTTGCCACCCTAGGCTCCTTTGGGAGGAAGTCCAGGATACAATTCCTCCCCACACACTGTGTGTGTGTGTGTGTGTGTGTGTGTGATAGGTAAAGGTAAAGGGACCCCTGACCATTAGGTCCAGTCGTGGCCGACTCTGGGGTTGCGGCGCTCATCTCGCTTTACTGGCTGAGGGAGCCGGCGTACAGCTTCCAGGTCATGTGGTCAGCATGACTAAGCCGCTTCTGGCAAACCAGAGCAGCGCACGGAAATGCCGTTTACCTTCCCACCGGAGCAGTACCTATTTATCTACTTGTACTTTGACGTGCTTTCGAACTGCTAGGTTGGCAGGAGCAAGGACCAAGCAATGGGAGCTCACCCCGCGCGGGGATTCGAACTGCCGACCTTCTGATCGGCAAGTCCTAGGCTCTGTGGTTTAACCCACAGTGCCACCCGCGTCCCATATATATGATACTCAGGGCTTTTTTTCTGCGGATTCTGCGAGTGCCTCCCTCCCTCCAATGTTAAAAGTGTGGCACTTAATGTAATGACTTCTTGGTGACTACCGGCACCTTTTTTTTTAAAAAAAGGACTGTTGACACTCATCAAAAGATATGCAAAAGTCTATACCCAGTGCAAAGTATCAAATATACCAGAATAAAAGAAATGTTTACAAAATCTAATCTAAAAGTAAACAGGAGCAAAGAAAAGGGAGAAGAAAAAGAGAAAGAGAAACAGAAAAAAATGAAATAACAGATAAAATCAAGTTATTGTATTCATCTCGAGGTATCCTGTTGCCCCCCCAGGTGTTGCTGAGAGCTCCTCCAATTCCCGTTTGCCCCAGCCAGTATGGCCAGGGATCACAGGGGTTGGGTGTTGTAGTCAGTGCTATTTTTCCAGAAAAAAAGGTGCCAGAACTCCCTATGAACGCCTCCTTCATTCTCTTAGAATGGCAACGGCGCCCACCTGAGAGGTGCTGGAACTGAGTTATGGTGAGTTCCGGCTGGAAAATGCGCCCCGGTTGTAGTCCAAACAGTATGTGGAGAGTCACAGATTTCACCCTTCCCTTGTTGCCGATTCCCTCTGCTCAAAGAACACTGGGAACTATAGTTCTGTGAGAGAGATGGGAGAAGAGGGCTTCCTAACTGAATATTCAGCCCCCTCATGAAACTGCAGTTTCCAGAATTCTTTCAGGGAAGCCGTGACAGCTGGAAGCGGCATAATCAAAATGAATCATGAGCGTTTTGTTTTGGGGGCAGATGTACTTGCTGAAACTCTACCTGTTCGACCCTGTTCTGTTGGAAGCTGCCCAGAGTGGCTGGGGAAACCCAGCCAGATGGGCGGGGTATAAATAATAAATTATTATTATTATAATTATTATATTACCTGTCCACAGACTGTCTTGCCAGAGTGGCACATGCTCTAGTTATCTCCTGCTTGGACTACTGCAATGCCCTCTCTGTGGGGCTACTTTTGAAGGTGACCCGGAAACTGCAATTAATCCAGAATGCGGCAGCTAGACTGGTGACTGGGAGTGGCCGCCGGGACCATATAACACCGGTCCTGAAAGATCTTCATTTGCTCCCAGTACGTTTCCGAGCACAATTCAAAGTGTTGGTACTGACCTTTAAAGCCCTAAATGGCCTCGGCCCAGTATACCTGAAGGAGCATCTCCACCCCCATCGTTCAACCCAGACACTGAGGTCCAGCTCTGAGGCATCTGGGTTTATTGCAGACTCTGGTACCAGCGTCCATGTTAAGTCTGCTTGCTGTATTATTGTGGGTGAGGAGTTGTTTAAGATTGGGTGGCTGTCTGTAGGTAATGAAAGGTCTTCCTCCCAGAGCTTGGGAAACAGAACTGTTGTTGTCTAGGAGAGGTTGTAAATCTCTGAGAATTATATGTCATGGGTGGCAAGAATCAGGATTCTAGAGATGCTTAGATGGGGCATGGCCCCCCAAAAAGGTTGGGAACTACTGATCTAGCCCAACCCCCTGCAATGCAGGAACCTCAGCACCCATGTTTCCTCGATTGCTATGGGTATCTAAAATTGTTTTCTGAGATCTTTTGACCAGTTTGGCCCTGGGTGCATGCAGTGGCATGTCAGGATATCCACAAGCTGCTTTTAGAATTCCTTTGCAGTGACTTTGCTCAGCCCTTGGTATGATTAGGTGAGCAGTCCAAGATTCGGCACCTAATGATAAAGGTAAAGGGACTCCTGACTATTAGGTCCAGTCGTGGCTGACTCTGGGGTCGCAGCGCTCATTTCGCTTTATTGGCCGAGGGAGCCGGCGTACAGCTTCCGGGTCATGTGGCCAGCATGACTAAGCCGCTTCTGGCGAACCAGAGCAGCGCACGGAAACGCCGTTTACCTTCCCGCCGGAGCGGTACCTATTTATCTACTTGCACTTTGACGTGCTTTCGAACTGCTAGGTTAGCAGGAGCAGGGACCAAGCAATGGGAGCTCACCCCGTTGCAGGGATTCAAACCGCCGACCTTCTGATTGGCAAGTCCTAGGCTCTGTCCTAGCTGCCACCCGCGTCCCCACCTAACCATAGTTTTCTGTTAAGTACAAACCTGGAGGTACATTGTTTCAGCCTGGTGCTGCTGTTCAAAGGCCTCTCCTTTGCAACTGTGACAAACAAGGTGCAGACTGTTTTCTGCAACGTCAGACACACACCTGTCCTCTCCCCGGATATTTGTATTAACCATTTGCAAATTTGTGCCATTAACCTGCACAAAATAGCTTGTTTCGATGGATCTGAAGTGTGTGCACAGCGTTTGGAGGTACTCATGGAGGAAGAGATAAATATAAACACACGCTGAGTTTGTCAATTAACCATTATCTGAAATTCTCAGCATCACCCCTTATAACTCTACTTTATAGAACCCCTGGCTTCTAATAACATAGCCTCAGAGCAGCCTCTGGTGGCCGAAAGGAGGAAATGCATGTTGAATCTTGGAGTGACAGTAATACTGGCATTAATAGCTGGGGTACCGGAGACTGTTAGTGAATATTAGAAACTAATAGACGGTAGCATTTAGATAATATTTGGGATATGAAGGGAAAACACAAGCTGCAGAGCTGTGCCAGACATGGAATTCATGGGTCACCTTATGCAAGCCAGCCAGGCAGAGTTAGGTCACTGCAGAACCGTTAAGAAACAATGGGAAACCTATTATTATTATTATTATTATTATTATTATTATTATTATTATTATTATACCACCATTATCTTGCAAGGATCTCAAGGTGGTCATATGGTTCCTCTCCTCTCCATTTCACCCTCATAGGTGAAAGTTCCTAAATAAGAGAGGATTTACAGGGGCAGGTTAGGCTAAGAGATGGTGACTGGTCCAAGGTCACCCTTGGGACGTGGGTGGTGCTGTGGTCTAACCACTGAGACTCTTGGGCTTGCCGATCAGAAGGCCGGTGGTTTGAATCCCCGCAATAAGGTGAGCTCCCATTGCTCTGTCCCAGCTCCTGCCAACCTAGCAGTTTGAAAGCAGGCCAGTGCAAGTAGATAAATAGGTACCACTGTGTCAGGAAGCTAAAGGACGTTTCCGTGCGCTCCGGTTTCTGTCATATGTCCTGTTGCACCAGAAGTGGTTTAGTCCTGCTGGCCACACGACCCAGAAAGCTGTCTGCGGACAAACACTGGCTCCCTTGGCCTGAAAGTGAGATGAGCGCCGTAACCCCATAGTCGCCTTTGACTGGACTTAACCATCCAGGGGTCCTTTACCTTTACCCAAGGTCACCCAAGGAGCTTCATGGCTGAGTGGGGATTTGAACCCTGCTCTTCCAGGGGCGGATTGTAACTTGGTTCTCACAATTGTTCCAGCAGCGTCTCTAGGGACTCAGTTACATTAGTCAAAAAACAGTGTTTTGCATGGGTTATAAACATGCAACACCAGATGGCGCTGGAGAGTAAAAAAAAATTCTACACGATTTTCCATAGCGTTTTCCCCCTTTTGTTATAATGATTTCATTTCTGACTTATTTATAGCATCCCACCCCCCTGGTGTGTAGATCCACCCTAAGTTATAAAAACCTAAAAGCCCTTCTGGATCAGACCAATGGTCCATCTAGTCCAGCACCCTGTTCTCACAGTGGCCGACCAGGTGGCTATGGGAACATTGGGGTAACCAGGATTTTTGATTTTTTTGGGGGGGGGCAAGACACCCATCGCAGTGCTCTTCAGTCATTTGAAAACTAGGAAGTTAAATAAAAAAATTAACACCAGCATACAAGCTGACTCATAGGGTCCGAAGAGTCTCCCCCCCAAAAAATATATATTTGAGGCCCCCCTCAAATGAGAGGTATTGCCATTTAAATGGTGTGTGTGCACTGTGTCATGTGATCGATTATGCTGCTTGGGGCTTTCCTGCCCCCCAATATTTTATTTTATTTTGGCAACCCTGAATACCAGGGTTTTATGTAGTAATTGAATATATTTTGCAAAATTACAAAGAACACGCCTTTTCTTCTTGTTGTTTTTAAAAAATCTGAAGCGAAACAAGTTTTCTTGGATTTGCTGAAAACCTCAAATTCCTCCTTTTCTTCCAATGCAGTTTTTCTGTGTGCAGTCAGTAAGCAGAGCCCATGGATAGCCCATTGCGCATTTCAAATATTCTGATTATTTCTACTTTTAGTTAAGTATTTTTTATTTATTTACTTGATTTGGGGGAGGGGGTTGGCTCCCCCCCCACCTTGTCCCCCTGGCTACACCTATGTATGTGAAACCCACAAGCAGGACATGAGAACGACAGCATTATCTCGGCTCGCGATTCCCAGCAACTGGGGGCAATATTTGCTGCCTCTCTTTGGGATTAATTGCAGCCGCAATAAAACTCCCCCCTCTGAGTTTAATGAACTAACATTGCAGCAAGAATGTGGGCAGACCTCTCAAGCATATCACCATTAGCCACCAGGGATCCTTGCCGCACTTATTCTCACTGTGACAGGGCACATGGCGAGTATTCAAATCTGGATGAATTGCTTTGGAATAACCAACACCATACAGTTCTGGTTTCACAATCGCAAACCACGTTGCTGTTTTAGTCAAGAGCAGCCCCTGAACCCAGGAAAGCTGGGGGCGAAGGCGGAAAGAATAATAGAATCCTAGAATCATAGTTGGAAGGGACCTCAAGGATCATCTAGTCCAACCCCATGCAATGCAGGAACATAGCTGTCAACCGTCCCTTATTTGGCGGGAAACTCCCTTATCCCAGCACCGTGTCCCGCTGCTGTCCCTTATTGATGATGTCCCTTAAATTTCCTGGGTTTCATGCTCACCCGGCTCAGGAGGGAAGCAGCGGCTAGGGGTCTTCCGCCATAAGAGAGAGCACGCGCATGAGCTGCCGCGTCTCCGTCTCTCCCTTTTCCCCCTCAGGGGCGCATTGTGAGGAGACGGGTGGCGGCAGGCGGGCAGGCAGCCCCTCTCTTGTGAGACTTCCGCTGTGCTGCCAGGGGAAGCCGGAGGCGGCAGCGGCTGAGGAGGCAGCCTGAAGGAGGAGGAAGAGGAGGGGATGGGGAGGGATGCAGAAGGGCAGCGCTTCAGCGGCTGCCGAGGTGCCGCAACCGCCTCATGCCGGGCTCGCGGGCGGCATGGGCGAGAGTCTCTCTCCCTCCCCCTCTCTCTCTCGGGTGGGGAAGGGCCGATGGAACTCCTTGCACCAGGACGATGGCAGCCCCAACGTGCTGCTTAGAATACCCTCCAACCAGTGCAGCATCTTAATGTAGTGATTTCCCCCTCTGCATCCCTTTCATAACTCTATTTTTATAAATCATTTGTCCATCCATAGTTCAAATTTTTACTACAAGTTTTCTGTCAATCATACCAATGTATTTACAATAGCTTTTCAACTAAATTATAAACTTTCCCCATTCTTTATTAAAGAGGTCCTCTTCCTGGTTTCCAATTCTGCCTGTAAGCTTTGCCATCTCGACGTCGTTCATCAGTTTTGTCTGCCACTCTTCTTTGGTGGGAGTTGTAGACCCTTAGGATCATCTAGTCCAACCCCCTGCAAAACACAGTCAGTCGCAGCAAAAGCAGCATGGCTTCATCAGTGCCAGATTTCTGTATAAGCTAAGCAAAATCCCTTATTTTGGCTGCTGATCCCTTATTTTCGACACTGCTGGTCCCTTATTTTCAAATCTGTAAGTTGACAGCTATGTGCAGGAATCTTTTGCCCAACGTGGGGCTCGAACCCATGACCCTGCGGTTTAGAGTCACCTGCTCTACCAGCTGAGTTATCCTAGGAAGGAATGTTTATCATGGGTGAAACCAAAGGGCGAAAAACAGGGGCAGGGAACCTTTTTCAGGCCGAGGGTCGAATTTCCACCTGGGCAAACTGCCAGGGGGGCACATGGAACTCCTTGCACCAGGACGATGGCAGCCCCGACGTGGTTGGGGTGGTGGGCGGGGCCAGAGGCAAAAGTGGGTGGAGCAATGGAGGTGAATTTTATCTTTGTTCACAGTAGGTTACTTTCCACACAGAAACTCATGTATCTTTCTCTCTCTGTCCTCCATCCAGGCAAGGAAGAGGCATGGTTAGAGTTCAGGGAGACCCAGGCAAACACACACACACACACGCACACACACACACACACACTCAAGGAGGACACGAAGTAGAGTTGGTGAGAGTCGTGGCTGGAGAAGGATGTGGCCTGAGAGGAGGTTCACAGGCCAGATAGAGGGGCCATGTTTGGACACAGCCTGGGTGTGGCGATCACACAGGGTCCCCAGACGTTTAACGGTCTTTTGATCCCTGTGCCACCACTGTGCTCGCTTTCCCGCTGCCACCAACCAGTTACTCTCTGGTAAAACACAGTTGTTAAAAGTGAACCAAAAAACCAAGTTTATTTTACAAACATTAACAAGTTTATGGTTTCTCAGATAATATTCATGTCAGTTTCTTAACCTTAGTTTCTTATATACCTTCCTAATACCTTCCGACTGATTATCTCAACTGTTTGACTGACTCCTCTTAAATTCTCTCACTCTCTCATACCAGACTAGCCCAACCCACAGACTTGTCTTCCCTCCTTCGTCTAACTCCAGACTGTCTTCTCAACCACTCTAACTCCTCTTAACAAATTCTCTCTGTGCTTAAACCTTACACACAGTTAACTCTGCCCCTTGGGTTCCCATTGATTAGTCATTTTACAATTAGTTAACCCTTTCCCTATGAACCCAGTATGATGTCACACACATAGGAGGGCAAATGCCACACTGGGGTTCTCCATCTTTCGTATAAATGATACTGAGATACTAAGAGGTACTAAGTCAGGCATAGGCAAACTCGGCCCTCCAGATGTTTGGAGACTACAATTCCCATCATCCCTGACCACTGCCTCCTGTTAGCTGGGATGATGGGAGTTGTAGTCCCAAAACATCTGGAGGGCCGAGTTTGCCTATGCCTGTACTAAAGAGGAGGAGGAGTGAGGAAAAGAGGAATCAGGGAGACCAGGGCCCATGAAAGATATTTTCCTTGGTAACCTGGTCTCCCTATTTTTTTCTTATGCAAGGAGAAACGAAAGTCAAAGCTCCTCCACCCGCCTCACAAACCTGTCTGTGGAGAACCTATCTGGGCTTCCAATGTTTTAAGCCCATGTAAAATGGCGCCATAAACCTAATGCCATGTTCTTTTCTTTGCTGTGACTGTATTGTATCATTTATTTGTTTTTTTCACAGAAATAATAAAGGAACTGAGGCAACAGAGGACTGATTATAGCTCAAAGATACATTTTCCCTTTCTCAGTGACAGGCTGGCCCAAGACATTTTGCCGCCTGAGGCAAAGATGGTGCCCTTCCACCATTTTCAGCACAGAAACCGACTGGGGACTGGCAGCGACAAATCTTACTTCAAGACTGCCAACAGGGCAGTGTCCCCCAACACCCCTGAGGGCAGCAGGCGGACTTAGGGGGTTGCAGGCAGCCCACATGGCAAACACCGCTCTGTCCTGCAACTGAATGAATGAATCAATTTATTTCGCGCGCTGACCAGAATGCAGTCCTCCAATAGAGGGGAATGGATAATAAAAACAAGAACAACCCAATAATCTCCCAAGTCCTTGGAATAACCAGACAAGAGCCACCGAAGCTAAAAATAAGAGTAATAATAACAATAATAATGACAGCAGCCAAACTCGCAAAAAATTACAAATTAAAATCTAATTGATGTTGGAAATGCGGAAAGGCGGACGGTACAATGATCCATGGCTGGTGGAGATGTGAAAAGATTAAAACCTTCTGGGTTAAAACAAAATGCTCAGGATCTCCATAGGAAAAAAAAAACCCTGAAGCATATCTATTGGGCATAATAGGGAGTGATATTCCACAGAATAAGAAATGAATTTTTTTATATGCCACAGTAGCCGCCAGAATAGTTCTAGCCAGCAAATGGAAAGACAATATAAAGGTAAAGGTAAAGGTACCCCTGCCCGTACGGGCCAGTCTTGTCAGACTCTGGGGTTGGTGCGCCCATCTCACTCAAGAGGCCGGGGGCCAGCGCTGTCCGGAGACACTTCCGGGTCACGTGGCCAGCGTGACATCGCTGCTCTGGCGAGCCAGAGCTGCACACGGAAACGCCATTTACCTTCCCGCTAGTAAGCGGTCCCTATTTATCTACTTGCACCCGAGGGTGCTTTCGAACTGCTAGGTGGGCAGGCGCTGGGACCGAACGGCGGGAGCGCACCCCGCCACGGGGATTCGAACCGCCGACCTTTCGATCGGCAAGCCCTAGGCGCTGAGGCTTTTACCCACAGCGCCACCCGCGTCCCTGAAAGACAATATAAAGGTAAAGGTAAAGGTACCCCTGCCCGTACGGGCCAGTCTTGACAGACTCTAGGGTTGTGCGCCCATCTCACTCAAGAGGCCGGGGGCCAGCGCTGTCCGAAGACACTTCCGGGTCACGTGGCCAGCGTGACGAAGATGCTCTGGTGAGCCAGAGCTGCACACGGAAACGCCGTTTACCTTCCCGCTAGTAAGCGGTCCCTAAAAGAAGCATGGATTTATAAGCAAAGTGAATACACAGAGTTGGCAAAATTAACAGCAATTATAAGATCTCAAACAAATCAAAATTTAAAATCAGACTGGAAATGCTTCGAAGAATATATGGGAAAATGGTGCCCCAAAAACAATATGGTAATATACATAGATTAAACGTGTAAAGTGGGTGTGTGAATATAAATATATGGTTAGCAAGTATAGATTAAGTATGTAAGTATGTAAAGTAAAGGTGAAAATTCATCTTCATGAAGATGAAGATTTTTTAGAAATGCAATGAAATAATTAAATTAAAAATTAAGGAAGTCGAGCCGTGGTGGAGGGAGGTCACGGAGAATGGGTAAGGTGTCCTGTTTTAGTTTGTATATGTACTGTAGCATATGTGTTTCTATGTGTATTTGTGGTATCTGTATGTCTTTGTTCATGTAAAGGTAAAGGGACCCCTGACCATTAGGTCCAGTCGTGGCCAACTCTGGGGTTGCAGCGCTCATCTCACCTTATTGGCCGAGGGAGCCGGCGTACAACTTCCGGGTCATATGGCCAGCATGACTAAGCTGCTTCTGGCGAACCAGAGCAGAGCACGGAAACCCCGTTTACCTTCCCGCCGGAGTGGTACCTATTTATCTACTTGCACTTTGACGTGCTTTCGAACTGCTAGGTTGGCAGGAGCAGGGACCAAGCAACGGGAGCTCACCCTGTCACGGGGATTCGAACTGCCCACCTTCTGATTGGCAAGTCCTAGGCTCTGTGGTTTAACCCACAGCGCCACCCGGGTTCCTTTTGCATCAATACCTACATCCTATATAATAAACAGAGAAGTTGTTAACATTAACACTTTGTCTGCTCACGTTTCCTATCCTGCACTCTAAAAGAAATTCATCTGACATCATAGATTTCATACTTGCAACAGCAGCAGCGAGAGGTGTCTAGCAGAACTTTGATGTACTTAAAATGTCCTGTTATCTCCCCTGCAGGGAACAAGCCATCCAGAAGGTGGTGCTGCTCCCCAACTGAGCAACAGGGAAGCCGAGGAGCAGGTGTGCTAAACCCTGCAGGGGTCCTTGGTGGCACTGCCTGGAACCCTTGGCAGATGGATTTCCCAGCCCCAGATCAGGGAAAGGGGCAAGTTCCAAAATGCCGCACCTGGGTCCCAGTTTGCCCAGCCCTCACGGGATCCCAGCGGCAGCACTGACGAATCTGCAAGTACCTGTAGAAATCAGCGATTCTCCACTGCAGAAGAACTTCCTGCACATTTTCCATGGCTTGAGTGGAAAATCCCTGTTCCCATTTCAGGCTCCCCGTTTGAGAAGATACGTTCTCCCCTGCCATGGCGAAACAATCCAAGGGGTACCCAAGAACACAGGAACGGCGGATAATCTCTTCCGCAATGATCTGAAGTGGGAATATTTGGACAGGCACACGGCTTCCTCCACCCTGAGGTTCCCAAATCAAATTATCAGAGAAAAATGCAGCCCGGAGGGAGGTTTCTCAAAGCCCTGAGTGGCTGCTGTTTCTCACTGGTGATCCATATTTTGTTGCTGAGTCCCAAGCAGGGCTGGATTTAGGTTTGATGAGGCCCTAAGCTACTGAAGGTAATGGGGCCCTTTATATGTCCAGCTGTCCTTTGCCAACAACAAATTGTCGTTGCTTTTTTCTGTTGAATATATGCTATATGGTAATTTATGGACCTAATAAGTATCTAAATCCATTTGCACATAACAAACTATGTATTTTATTAAAGTAATTGTTGAATTGAAATACAATTACGAAGAAGGTTTTTTTAATCTTTTATTTTGGAAATGTATATCCAGTTTTTTTCCTTTGCTTTTTTTTGCCCCCCCCCAAGAGAGTGGGGCCCTAAGCTATAACTTGTTTAAAGGTAAAGGGAACCCTGACCATTAGGTTCAGTCGTGACCGACTCTGGGGTTGCGCGCTCATCTTCCTCTATAGGCCGAGGGAGCCGGCGTTTGTCCACAGACAGCTTCTGGGTCATGTGGCCAGCATGACTAAGCCGCTTCTGGCGAACCAGAGCAGCACACGGAAATGCCGTTTACCTTCCCGCCAGAGTGATACCTATTTATCTATTTGCACTTTGATGTGCTTTCGAACTGCTAGGATGGCAGGAGCAGGGACCGAGCAACAGGAGCTCACTCCATCACAGGGATTCAAACCGCCGACCTTCTGATCGGCAAGTCCTAGGCTCTGTGGTTTAACCCACAGCGCCACCCGCGTGCTTATTCTGTGTTGAATTGTGATTACTCATTGAGCTTCCAGGCAGATGCTAGCAATGTCTGTATAATGGGTTTATCAAACAGGATTGTATACATCTCCCTTGCAGCAAGGTTTCTCACCTGCAGCAAGGTTTCTCACAGGCCAGAGCAGTTCCACCTACCAATCACCTGCCATCGCAGTAACATCAGGCAGCCCATTTCCCACTGACATGGTTTGAAATCAAACCTTGCTGGAAAAGGCACTTGTAAGTCCCTTTTTTTTAAAAAAAGTTTTTAATTCATTTTTCATTTTCGTTCATTACATACATTTCAAATTCTTAACATTTACTATATATTCCTCCCTCCCTCCCCTCCAAGACTTCCCCCAACTTGTGTCCTTTGGTCCTGTATACCTGAAGAAGCATCTCCACCCCCATCGTTCAGCCCGGTCACGAAGATCCAGCTCCGAGGGCCTTCTGGCGGCTCCCTCATTGCGAGAAGTGAGGTTACAGGGAACCAGACAGAGGGCCTTCTCAGTAGTGGCACCCACCCTGTGGAACGCCCTCCAACCAGATGTCAAGTAAATAAGCAGCTATCCTATTTTTAAAAGACATCTGAAAGTTTTTAATATTTAATGCTATATTGTTTTTAATATTCCATTGGAAACCGCCCAGAGTGGCTGGGAAAACTCAGCCAGATGGGTGGATTATAAATATTTATTTTATTTTATTTTATTTATTTTATTTTATTTTAATTATTATTATTAGCGCACAGTTATTCCAGGGTACCAAAACACAGCACGGAGGATAATCATTGCTTTTTAAGTTATGAGCATAGCAGTGCAGGGAGCTGCCTCATACTGAGTCAGAGCAATGGTCCCCCTAGTAGTACTGACACTGTCTGGCAGCAGCTCTCTAAGGTTTTTATGCAGGGGATATTCCCGTCCCTACCTAGAGATGCCTGTGACGTTAACATATGAGAGTGCTGCCGGTATGAAATTTACGGCATGTAATGCCTTAAAAGAAAATATTATGAAAATGATTTATAGGTGGTACATGACCCCAGTCAAGCTTGCAAAAATTTACCACTTGCCTGATAATAAATGCTGGAAATGTAAAGAGACTGAAGGTACATTCTTTCACCTTTGGTGGACATGCCCAAGGATTAAGGCTTTCTGGGAAATGATATATAATGAAATGAAAAAGGTATTTAAATATACCTTCTTGAAGAAACCAGAGGCCTTTCTCCTGGGTATGGTCGGCCAATTGGTGCTAAAGAAGGATAGAACATTCTTTATGTATGCTACAACAGCAGCAAGAATACTCATTGCAAAGTATTGGAAGACACAAGATTTACCCACCTTGGAAGAATGGCAGATGAAGGTAATAGACTATATGGGACTGGTAGAAATGACTGGCAGAATCCGAGACCAGGGAAGAGAGACGGCGGAAGAAGATTGGAAGAAATTTAAGGACTATCTCATGAAACATTGCAAAATAATGAATGTTAGAACGATGTTGGTTTAGAAATTAAGTGGCTTCCAGCTGTAATGATTAAGTAAAAAGAAAACAAAGGTTAAAAATTAAATAAAAATTAAGGGAGAGGATTTGCTGAACTAATAATTAGTAATTGGAATCAGTGGCGTAGCGTGGGGGGTGCAAGGGGGCCCGGCCGCACCGGGCGCAACATCTGGGGTTAGGGCAAATCCACGGGTTAGGGGGCGCAAATCCACGGGTTAGGGGGCGCAAATTACTTGCCTTGCCCCGGGTGCTGACAACCCACGCTACTCCACTGATTGGAATACAGAAAGGGGAGGTCTGAGGAGGTCAGGGAAGTAAGTTATAAGAAAATAAGGGATTGAAATTCTACTTGTTTTTGTCTGTGTTTTGTTTGTATTATTGTTTTTTGCTTTTATATAACTTTTGAAACTTCAATAAATATCTTTTTTAAAAAAACATATGAGAGTGCTGGAGGTGAAATAGTTAAACAGGTTACCCAATCAAAACCCAAGGGGTGGAGTCAGAGGGACTATAAAACCAGCTCTGGAAGGGGCAAAGGGAGGAGTTTGTTGGGAGGTGGGTGATTGACTGGAGTGGGAGTGAATTGGGATAGAGTCTGTGGGTAGGTTGAGTTAGTGTAGCGAAATAAACTGAGTCAGGAACAGTTAGGAACTAGGAAGACAAGTGCCGTATTTTACGCTCTATAAGACGCACCAGACCACAAGACGCACCAATTTTTGGAGGAGGAAAACAAGAAAAAAAAATTCTGAATCTCAGAAGCCAGAACAGCAAGAGGGATCGCTGCGCAGTGAAAGCAACAATCCCTCTTCCTGTTCTGGCTTCTGTGATAGTTGCGCAGCCTGCATTCGCTCCATAAGACGCACACACATTTCCCCTTACTTTTTAGGAGGGGAAAAGTGAGTCTTATAGAGCAAAAAATACGGTAAATATCTGAGAGGTGGTTTAGTGAGTGAGAGCAGGTAGCGGAAGTTATAGGTCTGGATAGGCACCCCATGATTGTAATTGACTGATACCGTTGATGAAACCACATGCTTGCTAAACTGCAATAAATAAACAGACGTTTATGTTCCAATTTAACCCTGACTGGACTCAGTATTGTACCAGGTAGGGCCTGGGTGGTGGCAGCGAGAAATAAAGTGGTGGCACAGGGACCAATAGACGGTGAAACGTCCGGGGACCCCGTATGCTATGGCACTTTCTCCGTTCTTTCACAGACGCCTAGTCAGAGCAGCTGCCTCTTGGGACATCAGTCGCAGGGTGAAAGGCATGATGCATTTGCCTCTCCTGAGTGGCAGCTGCCAATCTTAGTTTGTGCAGAAGCTGGAGGAATGAGAAGGCAGGCGTTTTGTGTGTGTGAAGCGAGAAGAGAAGCTGGAGAAACCAAGGCAGAAGAAACAAATTGTGAGCCTCCCTCCCCCCTCCCCGAACCTCCTGGGTCAATTTGTTGCCTTGTTACACTTCAGAGAACAAAGAAAATAGCCTGAACATTTTCTTCATTCATGTGTTGTAAAGTGAAAAGCAGAGGGGGGTGGGGGAGGGAGATTGAAAAGGGTGGGTTGTTTTTTGGTTGTTGTTACTAAAGAAGGGGACGCAGGTGGCGCTGTGGGTTAAACCACAGAGCCTAGGACTTGCCGATCAGAAGGTCGGTGGTTCGAATCCCCGCGATGGGGTGAGCTCCTGTTGCCCAGCCCCTGCCCCTACTAACCTAGCAGTTCGAAAGCACGTCAAAGTGCAAGTAGATAAATAGGTACCGCTCTGGGGGGAAGGTAAACGGAGTCTCCATGCGCTGCTCTGGTTCGCCAGAAGCAGCTTAGTCATGCTGGCCACATGACCCGGAAGCTGTACGCCGGCTCCCTCGGCCAGTAAAGCGAGATGAGCGCCGGAACCCCAGAGTCGGTCACGACTGGACCTAATGGTCAGGGGTCCCTTTACTTTTACCTTACTAAAGAGGAATTTTTGCATTGCCCCATCATAAGAACATGAGAAGAACTCTTCTGGATCAGGTGAAAGCTCTTATCTAGCCCAGCATCCTGTTCTCACAGCAGCCAATCAGGTGCTCATGGGAAGACTGGAATAAGGTGGCAAGCATAACAGCACTCTTCCCACTTTCTATTCCCAGGAACCCACATTCAGAGGTGTTGTGTAGTGCTAGATTTACGTATAAGCTAAACAAGCTACAGCTTAGAGCCCCACTCTCTTGAGGGCCCCAAAAAATTTAAAGGGAAAAGAACCTGGATGTACATTTCCAAAATATAAGATAAAAACAGATAAAATAAAACCTACATACAGCAACAGTGTTTTGTTTTGTGTTGTGTTGGCTCCTACGATGTAAGTAATGGGCCCCGCCTGTTGGCCTGCTCCCTAAAATATCACTGGTTTGCTCCTTTCTATATATGTTGTTGTTGTTGTTTAGTCGTTTAGTCGTGTCCGACTCTTCGTGACCCCATGGACCAGAGCACGCCAGGCACTCCTGTCTTCCACTGCCTCCCGCAGTTTGGTCAAACTCATTCTGGTAGCTTCAAGAACACTGTCCACCCATCTCATCCTCTGTCGTCCCCTTCTCCTTGTGCCTTCCATCTTTCCCAACATCAGGGTCTTTTCCAGGGAGTCTTCTCTTCTCATGAGGTGGCCAAAGTATTGGAGCCTCAGCTTCAGGATCTGTCCTTCCAGTGAGCACTCAGGGCTGATTTCCTTCAGAATGGATAGGTTTGATCTTCTTGCAGTCCATGGGACTCTCAAGAGTCTCCTCCAGCACCATAATTCAAAAGCATCAATTCTTCGGCGATCAGCCTTCTTTATGGTCCAGCTCTCACTTCCATACATCACTACGGGGGAAACCATAGCTTTAACTATACGGACCTTTGTTGGCAAGGTGATGTCTCTGCTTTTTAAGATGCTGTCTAGGTTTTTCTATATATAGGGTGCCTATATTCTGCATGAACTGGTTGCATGGCAACATGTGCAAATGGCTATGGATACCTATTAGGTCCATAAATTACCATATTTGAAACAAAAAACAGTGACAATTTGTTGTTGACAAAGGACAGCTGGACGTTAAAGGGCCCCATTACCTTCAGTAGCTTAGGGCCTCATCAAACCTAAATCTGGCCCTGGTGTACTGCCACCGACAGTGAAAGAAGAGCACAGCCATTGTGGTCAGCAGCCACAGATAGTGTTGTCCTCCTTCCATACTTTAATTGTTATGGCCTGAGCGAAGAAGTACCGGTATTTCCTTTTGTCTAAGAAGGTTCCATGTTCAGTCCCTGGCATCTCCAGATTGGGCTGGCAGAGAACCCTGTCTGAAATCTTCGAGAGCCATTGATCTGGAACATGGATATAAAATTTACAGCATGCTTTGGTTTAAGAGAAAATTATATGAAAATGATGTATCGATGGTTTCTAACACTGAGTAAACTGGCAAAAATGTATAAATCTAAATCAAATAAGTGTTGGAAATGTAAAGAGAAAGAAGGTTCCTTTTATCATATGTGGTGGTCTTGCAGTAAGGTTAAGGCTTAGTGGGAAATGATATACAATGAAATGAGAAAGATGTTCAAAATAATGTTTGTAAAAAAACATCAGAAGCCTTTCTCTTGGGAATTATAGGGACAGAAGTACCTAAATTGTATAGAAACTTATTCATGTAGGCAACTACAGCGGCAAGAATGTTACTTGCCCAAAAATGGAAAGAAGAAGTAGTCCCAGCAAAGGAAGAATGGATACAAAAAGTTATGGAATACACAGAAATGGCGAAACTTACTGGGAGAATAAGAAATCAAGATAACAAACTTTTTATAATACAGTGGAAATGGTTTGTTGAATAGTTACAGATAAATTGTAAACAGATAAAAACACTGGCAGGATTATTGTAATAACCTGCAGTTACATAAGAGTATATATTTAAAGAAGATAAATAAATGAGCAAGTTAAGTGAATTTGGATATGCAGAAGACATTAAAAATAAATTTAAGGAACCGCAGATAGAGGGGGAAGGAAGTCAAGTTTTAAAATTTCAAAAATAAATGATTGTAAAATCAGTGAAA
The DNA here is from genome assembly GCA_034642415.1 of Podarcis siculus. Lineage (NCBI taxonomy): Eukaryota > Metazoa > Chordata > Lepidosauria > Squamata > Lacertidae > Podarcis > Podarcis siculus. The sequence continues at coordinate 4,328,054 of JAXCMG010000034.1, forward strand.
TGTATATATCTGAAAAGTATATATATATATATTTAAAAGAGAGCCATTGATCCAGTTTTATTCATTCATAGATAGATAGATAGATAGATAGATAGATAGAGAGAGAGAGAGAGAGAATGCCTATATTCTACATTCAGGTCCTATGTTTGATGTTTAAACTGCATCTTTTGTGAGCAGGGTTTGTCTTTGTTCATGCAACTTGCCAGATTTCTGCTATCCTTCTGCAGCCCTTTTAGGAACATGAAATCCTAAGAAGAGCCTTGCAGATCCATCTTGTCTAGCATCCTGTTCTCACAGATACCCCTGGAAGAAGAAGGACCTGAGCACCGCAATACCTTCCCCGCTTGTGATTCCTAGCCACTGTTGCATTCATCCAAAATGAATAACATGCAAATCTCAAAGCAGTAAATACATTCAGACCTGCACGGCTGACCAAACATACATTTGCATTTCCCACTTGATTCTATCCAAGGGCATGGACGCAGCCAAAGTTAAACACTTCCGAGTCCCCTTGCGAGAGGTGCAAGAGGTCTCCTGCACCTTTTATAGCTGATGTAGAAGAGTACATTTCAGCATTTGAAAGGACGCGGGTGGTGCTGTGGGCTAAACCACTGAGCCTATTGGGCTTGCCGATCAGAAGGTCGGTGGTTCAAATCTCCGTGACAAAGTGAGCTCCTGTTTCTCTTTCCCTGCTCCTGCCAACCTAGCAGTTTGAAAGCAAACCGATGCAAGTAGATAAATAGGTACCGCAGCGGCATGAAAGTAGACAGTGTTTTTGTATGCTCTGGCTTCTGTCATGTGTCCCACTGCATCAGAAAGGGTTTAGTCATGCTGGCTACATGACTTGGAAAGACTCTTGGCAGATGAGTGCTGCACTCCATAGTCAAATTGCAGAACAGCCTTTACCAAAGGTGTCATGGGCTTTGAAGACACTCGAACTCAGGACACAAGGGAGAAACATGCTAAGAGGAAGGCATGCTTGGCAAATCCACACCGTGATCAACTCCTGCCCGGAAACCAATGTCCCCACTGTGGAAGGACGTGTGGATCCAGAATTGGCCTGCACAGCCACTTACGGACTCATTGTTAAAACTGTGTTTCTGGAAGACAATCTTTCTCGGCTACGAGTGATCACCGGAGGAGGAGGAGGAGGAGGAGGAGGAGGAGGAGGAGACGGGTACTCTCATTTTGACTCAGAAAATCACAATTTTATAGTTCAAATCAGGAAAAATAAATACAATAAATGGACAAAAGTACACAGATTCACAAAATGTTTAGGGGCATGAGTAACCCTGCGTCCCCCCAGAAAAAAAACCAGTCCTTTACTTATATTTAAGCAGTTTGCAAGAGAAATGATTCCCCCTTCTAGGCACTTATTATCAGTGTAAAAGGTAAAGGTAAAGGGGCCCCTGACCATTAGGTCCAGTCGTGACCGACTCTGGGGTTGCGGTGCTCATCTCGCTTTATTGGGCAAGGGAGCCGGCGTACAGCTTCCGGGTCATGTGGCCAGCATGACTAAGCCGCTTCTGGAGAACCAGAGCAGCACATGCCGTTTACCTTCCCGCTGGAGCGGTACCTATTTATCTACTTGCACTTTGATGTGCTTTCGAACTGCTAGGTTGGCAGGAGCAGGGACTGAGCAACGGGAGCTCACCCTGTTGCGGGGATTCGAACCGCCAACCTTCTGATCGGCAAGTCCTAGGCTTCTGTGGTTTAACCCACAGCGCCACCCACATCCCATTATCAGTGTAGAAGGAGCCATATCCTGTTTAGCTCCTTACATTGGGAGAAACGTCAGTGTGCTTTCTGGTCGTAGGATCTGAATGTGCTTAAATCTGGCAGGTTAGTGCCCCAGTTGTCTTGAGTTGTGTTGGCTGTTTCTACTGCATTCAGGTTCCATGCAGGTGTTAGTTATTAAATAGAGCTATATATTCAGCTCCCCTGGAAGCAGGGCTGTTCAAAAGCCAGAACTCACTGGAACTCAGTTCCAACACTTCTCAGGTGTGTGCCATTGCCATTACAGTATAAGAGAAGAAGGCAGGAGTTCATTGTGAGTTCTGGCACCTCTTTTTCTAGAAAAATAGCAGTGCCCAGAAGGGCTCTTAACACAGGCCTGTAGCAGGGATTCTCCTGGGCCAGCCCTTCAGATGTTGCCAAACTACAACTCCCATCAGCTGCAGCCATCATGACCAGTGGCCAAGGATGATGGGAGTTGTAGTTCAGCAGCATCTGGAAGGCAAAAGTATCTCTGCCACCTTTCCTGGGTAGCCAGTCATTTTAACTATTGTTCCATAGTGCTTTTAAAGGTTTTGCAGAAGGGCGGTATATAAATACATTTACAGATAAATAACAAGCAAACAAACTTCTCCAGCAACAGATGGTACAATAAACGACATGTGTTTTGTGCTTCTGCGGACATATCTGTGCTAAAAACCTGTACCACTTTTATACCAGCTTAACTGTCCTGCCTTCTTCCAAAGAATGATCGTTTGTTGAGAATGCGGATATCGTTGGTGACCATCCTCAAGTGACAACAATTTCTGAGAAGATTCAGCACCTCTGTTCTGTACCCTACTAGCAAATTGAAATATAGTCAGAGTCGAGAGTGGATTTCATGCTCTTTATTCAGCTCATAGTGGTGAGGAAGAATGAAAGCTTCCCCAAAGTATCTGCTTTATATAAATTATTTACACAATGGGCTGCACGTGATTGGCTAATTCCAGAATTCTCCTGTAGGCCAATCAGGTTGTGGATTCACTTCCACCTGGAGCTGGATTGGGTGGCTCCTGCAGACCAATCATACTGCTGCATTGTTTTAGGACCAATCAGACTGCTGCATTCTGAATCCTATTGTTCTAGGACCAATCAGACTGCTGCAGTTTGGATCCTGTTCAACTCAGTACATAACACAAATGAAGGCTGATTCCTGAGCACACCAAACTTTCATGAACCGGCTATCATCTGCCCTGCTTTGGCTACACCCAGCTAATCCAAGGGAAATTGTAGCTTTTGGACTCCATCTCCCATTAGCCCCACTCAGCAGGGCCAGCCATCAGGGATAATGGAAGTTGTAGTTCGACAACATCTGGAGTGCACCATGTTGACAGCCCCTGCTCTGGTGTCGCAGAAACTCCCCTGATTCACACATCCTCCCTCAGAGAGAATCTTCGCAGGATCTCACAGGCACTCCAAGGCTGTCTAGCAGTCTCTACATGACGTCTTATTAGGATTGTTCCCAAGGGTGCGCGGGATTGCAACATTACTCTTGGTACTCCTAGATCTGGTACTTTATTAATACGCTGCTGAAAAGTACTATGCTATCACGCCATCCCAGGGGCGGAGGAAGCGCTGATCTTGCCTCACAGCAAAAATATAGAGCTTTCTGGCAAGAGCGGACGCAAAAATGAGGCATTTCCCTTTTTTAAAACACTCTGCTGGGGTGTGGGTGCTTTCCAAACTCCTACCCTTTTCCAGCACTACAGGCGAGCCTCCATATCTGCAATTCACTCCTCCCCCTGAGTGCTCCCTTTTTAAAAATTTATTTTTTTAAAGGTAAAGGACCCCTGGACGGTTAAGCCCAGTCAAAGGCGACTATGGGGTGCAGCACTCATCTCGCTTTCAGGCTGAGGGAGCCGGCGTTTGTCTACAGAGAGGTTTCCGGGTAATGTGGCCAGCATGACTGAACCGCTTCTGGTGCAACGGAACACTGTGACGGAAACCAGAGTGCACAGAAACGCTGTTTACCTTCCTGCCACAGCGGTACCTAGTTATCTACTTGCACTGGCCTGCTTTCGAAATGCTAGGTTGGCAGGAGCTGGGACAGAGCAATGGAAGCTCACCCCGTCGCGGGGATTCGAACCGCCAACCTTCTGATTGGCAAGCCCAAGAGGCTCAGTGGTTTAGACCACAGCGCCACCCGCGTCGCTGAATGCTCCCCATTTTACACAAGTCCGTGCAAAATGAACTGCAGGGCCGGCTCTACTATTAAGCAGCAGGAGGAGGCAGGCTCAGGCGGTGGATCCTGGGAGGCCAAGTGTAGTTCAAGATCAATTGAGCTTCCTGAGGCAAATACAAGATGGTGCATGCATACCCTGGCCTGAGTCCATGCTCAGAAAACACCTGGACTGACAGCTGAAACTTGCTTTGACACTGATGACAGGATAGCACCACCGACACTGCCTCTGTAGTGCAAGAAGGTGCATGGCAGCCCACATAGCATGCACAAGTTCATTTTCTAACAGTTAGAGGCAGTGCTGGCTGGTGCCCATTGGCTGGAAGGCAGGGGGCCAACAGTAGGTGGCGCCAGAGCCAATGACAGGCAGAGGCAACTAATTCTAGCTGTGTTCCATTCCTCCTCCCGACTGAGCTCTGCAACTGCAATGCCTTGGACTAAGGAGGAGAAATCTGCAGTGGTGTAGCATGCGTTGCCAGTGCCCGGGGCCTTGCGGAGGGTTGGGTGGGAAAGAGGGAAACGGCCAGTGTATCCGTTTTCAATGGAGCCAAACAACGGAAGTGCACAGCTTTACTGAGGCAGCACCGGGTGTTTACATTTTGTGCTCCTAATTTTTTGGTGCCGAGGGCAACCGCCCCCTGCCCCCCCATGCTACGCCACTGACTGGTTGTAAGAAGGGTGAAACTGCTTGGGGGCAAGCTGGGGTCATTGGGGCTGTGCCCTAGCAAACCAGCACACACCGGTTCAGGGGCTTGGGGGGAACAGCTGAAGGGGCTGCTGTTGCTACTGGCACACAACATTTGCTGCCTGAAGCTAATAGGAGGGCCGGCCCTGTGAGGGCCACAATAGTGGCAGCCCCCGCCCCCTGCGAATTCATCCTGTGCCTCTCCCGCTCCCACGACGGCTTCGTCTGCCTGCATCCCAAAATGGCAGAGTCCCCAATCCCTGTCTCATGCCGCAGCCTAGATAAACATTCCCAGCTTCAGAAAACAGCTAGAATAACAGAATGCATTCTCCCTTGGCTCGGTTTCTGATGGTCTGTCAGCGAGATCACATTTCTGCTGGTTGTCAAAGAGGGCTGCCAGGCGCCTCTCTCTCTCTCTCTCCCTCCCTCCCTGTTCCACCTCTGGAGAGTCAAATCTCTGGTGGTGGTGGTGGTAGAGAACCATGCCAGAGCATGAGTGTCCTCCTGTGGAACTTGGATCCTGCAAGGTGCAGGAGGATTTTCAACATGGCTGGCCCTTCCCCAAACCTGCCAAGTCCCATTGGCCGGCCTCATCCTAGCAGCCTCTGTGAAAGGAAGAGACAATTGGCAACAACCAGGTCAGTTTCCACGGAGCAACGCCAGGCCAGGCTGTGCAGGAGGGGCTTGTTCGCCTGATGGCTGATTCCTGCCAACTCAACACCCCCCCCGTTCCTTCTCGGACCCAGTTCTCTGGGACCAGTGCCCACCAATCTGCCCCGCAACCTGGGCTTCCTGGCGTCATCCCTGAGAAGGTCCTTCCTGCTGGCCACGAAGTCCGTGGTGTGGTGAACATTGCCGTAGCAGCAGAGGAGCATGCAGGCTGCTGAGAAAGCCATCATCGTCAGCCGGCACATACCCAACTGCTTGGGGATTTCAAAAGGAGCTCTGTGCGTGGAATAGGGGAGGCCAGTTCTCTACACTGAGACACTCCCAGATAATTTGCCCCGCAGCAGGGGCCTTAATTTGCCTGGCTGTTCTCTCTCCTGGCTTATCTGGAGTTGCCCAGCCGATCCTCAACAAATTGCGTTTGTGCCTTTCCCAGCAGCCTGGCATGCAGAAATAAAGCAGGGCCAGCTTCTCCAACTGCTTCCAGAAATATAGCCCACCTACCCCTCCCTCCTATATTTTCACATGCTAAGCTGCTGGGACGCGGGTGGCGCTGTGGGTTAAACCACAGAGCCTAGGGCTTGCTGATCAGAAGGTCGGTGGTTCGAATCCCCGTGACAGGTGAGCTCCCGTTGCTCAGTCCCAGCTCCTACCAACCTAGCAGTTCGAAAGCACGTCAAAGTGCAAGTAGATAAATAGGTACCGCTCCAGCAGGAAGGTAAACGCCGTTTCCGTGCGCTGCTCTGGCCACATGCCCTGGAAGCTGTATGCCAGCTCCCTCGGCCAATATAGTGAGATGAGCACCGCAACCCCAGAGTCGGTCATGACTGGACCTAATGGTCAGGGGTTCCTTTACCTTTACCTTTACCTTTAAGCTGCTGGGAAAGTCATTGTTTGTTTGGGTTTTCAGGACATTGCACATATCCTCCTGCTTTTCCAGCAAGGAGCGCAAGGTGACATTCCAACCCACCTCATTTCATCCTTACAAACAACCCTGTGAGGTAGCAGGGCACGAACCAGAGCAGCGCACGGAAATGCCGTTTACCTTCCTGCCGGAGCGGTACCTATTTATCTACTTGCACTTTGATGTGCTTTCGAACTGCTAGGTTGGCAGGAGCAGGGACAGAGCAATGGGAGCTCACCCCGTCGCGGGGATTCGAACCGCCAACCTTCTGATCGGCAAGTCCTAGGCTCTGTGGTTTAACCCACAGCGCCACCCGCATAGGGGGCTGAATGGTGCTGGAGCCCAAAAATATATGAAGAACTATTTGGTTCTACATGAAGCCAAATTTTGCAGACAAGGCAGGTCCAAATAAACAGCCATATTGCTGCTAAAACATTAAAATTTATATGTTGTGTACACTTGATGTTCCAAAACCTAATCATGACCATTTCCCCAGAAATTATTCATCACCCACTTTGCTTCATGAACCATGACTCTATATGTTTAACTTTATCATTCCAAGAGTTTTCAGCTATTCATCAACTGATAGCAGTTTAGATCTTTTCCATTCGCGAGCAGCTTCAATTCAAGCTGCTGTCAATGGATTTGAAATTAATTCCATGTCCTGTCTTCTCACTGTTTCTTTTTAACTACCCTAATAGAACGATTCGAGGGTCTGGGGAAATTAAATCTCTTACTGTCTCTTTGATTACCTTTATGACTTCTTCCCAATATTTTAGCGCAGGGCCGTCATTTGTGGAGAATATAAATAGGATTCAATGAAGATTTTCATATTTTTTTCCAGCACAATACTGATCAAGATCTTGCCCCTCTTTATGACGACAATGAAATGCTCGATTCTCAGCAGCTCATGAACTTTGCAACTGAAACATCCATGCTCGGCGTGTGATATCAGGTCCCGCAGACTTTCATGTACTGTATGTTGGTTTATTTGGCAGACTTATATTCCACTTTACAACAATTGTTCACAAGGTGAGCTATAACTGAAGTGAAACAAATGTCCCATAAAAAAAACATCAATAATGATAAGAATATTTGGACAGGTTGAGACAGGTATGTATTTAAACAGGTGACACCAGTTATAAAGCAACAACAGACCCACCAAGTGTCCCTATTTTCCAGGGACAGTTCTACATTTACAGAAGCCGTCCCGGTTTCTAATTTGATCCTGGAATGTCTGCTTTTCCTTAAAAGGTAAAGGTAAAGGGACCCCTGACCATTAGGTCCAGTCGTGGCCGACTCTGGGGTTGCGGTGCTCATCTCGTTTATTGGCCAAGGGAGCTGGCATACAGCTTCCGGGTCATGTGGCCAGCATGACCAGGCCGCTTCGGGCAAACCAGAGCAGCGCATGGAAACACCGTTTACCTTCCCGCTGGAGTGGTATCTATTTATCTACTTGCACTTTGACGTGCTTTCAAACTGCTAGGTTGGCAGGAGCAGGGACCGAGCAATAGGAGCTGACCCCGTTGCGGGGATTCGAACCCCCAACCTTCTGATCGGCAAGTCCTAGGCTCTGTGGTTTAACCCACAGCGGCACCCACGTCCCCCGCTTTCCCTTATTTTCCCCATTTTCTTTGGAAAAAAGGAATCTCTTTCTTAATAGTGACTGCTTCTGCTCAGGCTGCATTCATTGCAGTTGTGCAGATAAAATATAATTGATAGAATTCTACAGAATGGGGTATTAGTGTATGGAAACAATTCAGATCCAATGATCTCCTGGCATGCACCTACATATGGTGGAGATATCAGGCGCCATCCTAGGGCTAGGCATCTTCACTTGGTCAAAAGTGATTGAAAGCCAGGTGCAAAATTCACCTGTCACCTGGCAAATGTCGGACACTGCACACAAACATTTGGGCACCCTCTCTAACATCGATTCCATTGGCCATCTTCAAATCCTCTGGTTCAAAAAACGGGAAGGGCGATTTCTGGTGATGATACATATCTGAGTTAAAAGATGAGCAATTTCACATGTGACATTTCCAGATTTTGACTTCACACTTCAGTTGCTGTGCTTTCCTGGGTTCCAAAGTAGGTGGGACAATGTAAAAGAGCAAGGAAACAAGGCTGGTGGGTTAGATGGGCCCAGAAGAGCTCAGTGGATGATGATGATGATTTTTTATTTTTATTACTACATAGGAAGCATTCAGAAATATGATCACCCTCCCCTGCCAGTCTGAAATAGTTCAGTCCATTCTACTGACTCAGACATCTACCCTCTCATTTCATTGCATGAGAAGATCAGGCCTCAGGTGACTTCAAAAGAGGATTAAACCAAGGCCTGGCCTACATGTGCAGCGGAATAAGGGGGAAATATCCTAGAGCGCTAAACGGATTGTACCATTTTGAACTGTAGATGGGAGAATCACATTCTTTTCAGGGCTTCTTGCTGTAAAACCACCACCTTCCCACATAGAACTTGGACGTGCATAAGCTCCACTTAGACCAGTGTTTCCCAAACTTGGGTCTCTTCTCTAGCTGTTTTAGGGAGTACAACTCCCATCATCCCTAGGTAGCAAGACCAGTAGTCAGGAATGATGGGAATTGTAGTCTAAAACAGCTGGAGTGTTTGGGTGGGAAACACCGACTTAGACCCTTGGGAGGATGCATGGACGTCAAGGAGCTGGGAGAGTCCGCCTTATTCTGATCCTCTCCTCCACCTGTCTGCTGCACAGAGAATGAAGATGACTCACAATTTGGAGGCTGTTCTGTTTTATGGGGTGTTTTGTGCTGTTATCGACCAGTGTTCTAAACTGTGATTTTAGTGTTTTAATCCGGACGTCACCCAAGAACTTTGGCTGTTGTGGGGGAATGATAAACAGAGTAAATGAGCAAGCCAGTAAACAAAATCTATCTCAGTAGTGTCTACTATGGTGTTGACCAGGCCCCCGGGGGATCCAATGTGGCCCTCCATATCCTTCTACCCAGCCCCCAAGACTTTTTCCAAGCGACAGGAAAGCTCTGCTCTGTGCAATGGTTTCGCCAGGCTGGAATGTGCTTCTGAGTGGTGATAATGCCTCTGTAGCTATGAGTTTGTATGTGTGAATCTCTGACGTATCTGTGGCTGGAATTTAGCCAGCTGCACAGAGGCCAGAGTCAACTTGAGAGGTCCGGAGGGTGGCAACATGAGAACGGGGCCTTCTCTGCAGTAGCTCCCCGTCTGTGGAATGCTCTCCCCAGGGAAGTTTGCCTGGCACCTTCATTATACACCTTTAGGTGCCAGGCAAAAAATGTTCCTTTTTAACCAGGCCTTTGGTTGATCTGGACACGGGTGGTGCTGTGGGTTAAACCAGAGCCTAGGACTTGCTGATCGGAAGGTTGGCAGTTCGAATCCCCACGACGGGGTGAGCTCCCATTGCTCGGTCCCAGCTCCTGCCAACCTAGCAGTTTGAAAGCATGTCAAAGTGCAAGTAGTTAAATAGGTACTGCTCTGGTGGGAAGGTAAATGGCATTTCTGTGCACTGCTCTGGTTCGCCAGAAGCGGCTTGGCCAACATGACCCGGAAGCTGTACGCTGGCTCCCTCGGCCAATAAAGCGAGATGAGCGCCACAACCCCAGAGTTGGCCAGGGGTCAGGGGTCCCTTTACCTTTTTACCTTGGTTGATCTGATTTTACATCCTATGCCCTTTTAAAATGTGTGTGTTTTTGTGGGTGTGGGTGTGTGCTATTGGATTGTTGTTTTTATTTTTTTAAGGTATTTTGTGCTTTTATAACTTGATTTTATTCTGTGAACTGCCCTGAGACCCCCAGGTATAGGGCGATATATAAATTCAATAAACGACAACAACAACTCATTGCTCCATCTACTTCTTCCTTTGGCTCGACTCACCCCTGACATGTGCTCTCCAGAAAGCTATCCATGACAGAATGTGGGATGAAAAGGTTTCCCTGCCCGGTGGTGTACACACTTACTTTGCTTTCGATCGACAGCAGGACTCCAGGGGTCTTTCCCAGTCCTGCCAGGAGACGAAAGGGATAGATACTGGACTGTTGTCGTGCAAATCATGAGGCTGCTGAGCTATGGTCCTCCCCTAGGTGATCAATCCAGGCCGTGGAGCCACAAGCTCTTTGGAACGCATTTTGTCATGTCAGAGTGCCATAATGGGATTATATGGCTACTTCGTGAAGAAAGGGATGCCACCCAAGCGAGCTCATCGTACCTGTCGTGGCTGGTCCATAATTTGTCGAGGCTCCTGGCTTATTGCACAACTGCACATGTTTGCTTGCTTCCCAAAATCTGTTGCAGCTCCTTTCAGCACCTTTCTGAAGGCAGCTCAGCACCTTTTCTGACGACAGGACTGCCTTTCCTTTATCCCCAAATGTCACACATATTTTTTTCTCAAACTCACAGCGTGTCGCACTGTTTAGAAATGTATGATTTCTGGTGGAGGCATGGAAAAATGTGTGCATGTAGCTTCCAGTGAGTAGGGGTCAGAGAGAGAAGGGGAGATTTAAATTTTGCGTGGCCTTTAATATTTTGTCAGCAACAACTTAACACCGGGGAGCCTCAGGTCGTTTGGATTTCTGACCCATTTTTGCTGGGCCTTAGCTCTGGGTGCTAATTTATGCTATGCGTAAGCAGCAGCAGCTACCACTCACACCTCGCACTGTGTGGGTACCAGTTTTACAGCTGGTGTGTGGAGGTGGTTATATCGAGAACAGCCAGGGGAGGGGTGACCCCGAAAAACCAGCGCTTGGTGTGGTGGTCACTGAAGAAGTTTCTGGGATCGAGGCAAAGAGCTGGACAATATAACAGGAGCCTGGAACGGGGCAATGTATCTACTAATAAGGACATTCTTAGGACATGTGAGATCATTAGACATCCCTTGACAGAGATGCCAGGGCCTGAACTGGAAATTTTGTTTCCTGAAGGTGGGACGTTGCTGAGTCAATTTTTCCGGACTATGTTTGGTCCCCTCTGGGAACCAAAGGCATAGAACAACAGCCCCTTTGATAAGCAGGCATAAGCAGAATTAAGGCTGTGATTGGCAACTCCTGTGACTGGCAGGCAACATAAAGCCTTTGGATTGGTTACTCCTGATATAAACAGAACTAGGAGCCTAGTTGTCTCTCCACACCTGGTCAATAGAGCAGAATGTTTCACCGGTGGCAATTCCAGCTTCAGAAAGTGTTATGTACTGAGTTGAATAGGATCCAAAATGCAACAGTCTGATTGATCCTAGAACAATAGGATTCAGAATGCAGCAGTCTGATTGGTCCTAGAACAATAGGATCCACAATACAGCAGTCTGATTGGTCCGCAGGAGCCACCCAATCCAGCTCCAGGTGGAAGTGAATCCGCAACCTGATTGGCCTACAGGAGAATCACGGAATTAGCCAATCACGTGGGGCCCATTGTGTATAAAGCAGACACTTTGGGGGAACTTGCATTCCTCACTACTATGAGCTGAATAAAGGGCATGAAATCCATACTTGACTCCAAGTATATTTCAGAAAGTGACCTCAGGGAACCTGGACCACAAAACGCATATGGTCTGCATTTATCTATGACTGACCACAGGCCCTGTCGTGCCAAGAATGGCAAACTGATGGTCCCCACACCGATTTTTGAAGCATTTTTCTAAACTGAACAAATAGTTTATAGAATCATAGAATTGTATAGTTGGAAGGGAACCCCGAGGGTCATCTAGTCCAGCCCCTTGCAATGCAGGAATCTCAGCTAAAGCATCCACGGCAGCTGGCCATCCAACCTCTGCTTAAAAACCTCCAAGGAAAGAGACTCCACAACCTCCTGAGGGAGACCTTTTCACTGTTGAACAGCTCTTACCGTCAGAAAGTTCCAGATGTTGAGTTGGAATCTCCTTTCTTGTAACTCGAAGCCATGGGTTCGAGTCCTACCCACCAAAGCAGGAGAAAACAAGCTTGTTCCCTCAAATATCCTTTGATATATTTGAAGATGTTGTTAAGCAAATAACTGCACAGTGGGATTTAATACCCCCCCTTGGCGCTGAGGTAGGAAGATATGAAGTTTAATTTTTCCTCTGTTGAGTGGGAATTCTGAGTTACAGCCATATGGGGCTGAGGGTGTCCTGGCTTGTGGCTGATAGTAACTTGTTAACGGATCACAAGTGAGATCAACATAGGATCAAGTGTGAAATTGGAAAAGACAAGCCCAGGGAGCCCAGGGAGGAATTATGGTTGTAGGTTGCTGTTGTTGCAGCGATACGAAGAAGTCATATCACCCATAGAATGACACTTTTGGAGGGGTGGCTGTCAATTCCATACTGGTTAGGCCAGAGATAGGCCTAACCAGATGTTCCAGATGTTGCTGGACTACAACTCCCATCACCCCTCACCTTGAACACACTGGCTCGGGCTGATGGGAATTAGTAAGTCCAACAATATCTGGAGGGCCACACAGTGGCATAGTGTGGGTTGCCAGTGCCCGGGGCTGCATGGAGGGGGGAAGGAGGGAAATGGACGGAGTACATTTGCATTCAACTGCACAATGACGTCCGCGTCACCCAGGAGATTGTAACTGCAAAGATGAGTTGTTGCAGGGTTACTGTACATCTTTTTATTGTAAACAATACTTACTCCTTTTGTCTCAAACTCTCACTCCTTCTCCACCCCACTGCACTAGGACCTTGTTCATTCCAAAGCAGACTCTGACATGACTTTCTGGCAGAGGTGGACACCTTGCATGGCCCTCTGGCTATTCTTGGACTCCAACTTCCATGGCCAGTGGTCAGTGAGGATGGGAAATGTAGCCCTACAACATCTGAAGGGCCACAGGTTTCCTTACAGAAACCATAAAAATTCAAATTTAAGGAAGGAAGAGGAAGCCTGTAAGCTTTTTGTTCTCCTGACTCCAAATGACAGCCATATCTGGTCCCAAGACAGCCAAAGGAATGGTAAGATTAACTAGAAAGCACCAATGGGGAACCTGTGACCTTCCCAGATCTCATTGGACTCCAACTCCCATCACCTCCAGACCTTGTGTTCAATGGTCAGGGATCATGGGAGTTGTCCAAAAATAAATAAATCTGGAAGGCTACAGGTTCCCTGTCTGTGGTGTACGTTCCTAATCTAGTTCATTCATCTCTTAACGCAAATGACGCTTGAGTGCATTTATTATTATTATTATTATTATTATTATTATTATTTGGCTGGCATGATGATGATGCGACTCTGTCTGCTCAGTGATGAAAGTGGCGGCGGATGACCTGCTCTTCTCCTCCTATCTGGTCACCCCGCACCATCTCAGTGCCCCTTTCGCCGCAGGTCTTGGGATCTATCCAGAGCTGCGCTCCCTCGACATCCTCCTGACCCGCGGATTCCCGACCCAAATCAACCAACCAACCAACCAACCAACCAACCCGACGCACACTTGCAATCTCCATAATTGGGCAGCGGGGGGAAAGAGAGCGAGAGCCAGAGAGCTGTGAAGAAGGCCTGGAGCAGACAAGCCAAGCCAAGCCAAGCCAAACCACAAGCCTCTCCAGGGCGGCCCGATCCGTCTTCCTCCCCAGAAGAATGACCGCTACGTCGATCTGAACGAAGGCGCGGGGTGGCGTCGCGAGGAGCTCGCTTTCCAATAAGTGGCCCAACCAAAGCAACGTAGCCATTCCTTCCACACCCCCCCCCCTGCATTTTTTGGTAAAAACCAATCAGGGGCGCAGGCAGGGAGACCACCTGCTTCTAAGACACGGGGACCAGCTCCGGGGTCTTCCCCACATCAATATTCTGCCCACCACGCCTCATCCTCCCACCTGCTGCCCCCCTCCCGCCCCAGTTCTCCGCCACCGTCTTCTCTCCCTCGCTGCGCCTGGACCACCATCACCCTTTTTACGCACGCTCTCTCTTTCTCTCTTTTGCTCGCTCCATCGCTTTCGCTCCTTCCCTAAGTCGCTCCCCGCGTTACCCTCCTTTTCTCTCCCCCCCCCCCCGGTCTCACTCTCTCTCCCCTCCCCCTCCCCGCTTCCTCCCCCCCCACCCCTCCTTCCCACTATTAGTATTCCACTCGCGTCCCTGCTCCTCGCAGGAGCGCTTTTGCTGCAGCGCTCCCGACGCCGTTGGTTGGCTGGCTGGCTGGTTGGGTCGGCTTCTTCCTTGGCAGCCGGGTCGGGTCGGAGCCAGGACGAGGGGTTGGGGTGTGCTCGCTTGCTTGCTCGCTTTGCGTGTGGGTCTTCGCTTGCCGCCGCTCCATCTTCGCCCCCTCCCCAAGGCCTTGGCGGGGCTCCCGTTGGGTCTGATCCGGGATCTGTATGGAGCCCAAACATTAAGGGGACTGGGGGAGAGCCTGCAGCCTCCCCCCGCGCGCCTTTGCCCCCCCAACTGGGCACGCGGAGGAGAGAGAACAACCAGCTGCGCCAACGTTGCCGGAGAAGAGCGCGCAGGGGATGCTGCCTCCACGACGACCCCCACTTTGGTGAGTGTGTGGGTAAAGGGGTGATGAGGATGGCTGGGTGGTGGTGGGGTTTTTGGGTGGTGGGGTGGGGTGGGAATATGCAGCCCGAAGGAAGGGGCGCTCACATCTATCGAAGGATGGGAAAAGGCTAGATTGGGGCAGGGATTCATTGCGGTGCATAAACGATATGGAAGGAGGAAGGGGCGCGTAAAAGATTCTTAGGAGGAGTAAGGGGTGAGATTGGGACAGTGATTCAGTGGGGGGGATAGGTGGGACTGATAGGACAGGAGCAAAGGTAAGGGGGATGATGGATGGAAGTTGCTATGGAAACGGCACCATCTTAACCCCCCCCCCCCCCCCCCCCAAAAATGCTCCTTTTCCCCCCCCCCCCCCCCATTGGCCTGGTAGCCTAACCCTCCTCCCACTGTACCCTGCTCTCCCAGGTCCAGCTCGCCCCCATTTAATCTAACGTTGTCGTCGCCAAAAATATGTCTCGCAAGCTTTCACTTACTATGTCCTCTAAAGAGCCCCCCTCTCAGGTTTAGCCCCCTCCCCTTCATTGCCTGCTCCCATAGCAACACACTTTGCTTTCCCCTCAAGCTGTGCTTATTACTCAGGCCCGATGCCACACCTCCACAATGGGCAGGGTGTGTGTGTGTTGTGTGTGTTCCTCTGCTGATGAGCCCCATATATCCCCATCCAGGCCTGGTTCCAATAAATGCGTCTTTCCGCTCTTGCCTCCATTACCTCAGGCCTCCCCACAGTCAGGTTCCCTCTCACCTTATCCTCTGGCTTTCTCTGGAATTTCCTCCCTACTGTCAATAGACCCAACTCCTTTCTTTTCTCTCCTTGAAGCACTGCCTCCCCCCATTCAGGGCCAAACCCCTCTTCACTTATGTGTCACAGTGGACTACTTGAAAATCATTCCTGGTCCCCCGTTCCCCCCTTAAACCTACCCACGCCCAAGATTCACAAGACCCACAGATTCCCACAAGAATATTATGTGCCAACTTATTCCTAATGACCTGCCCTCCCACCTTGACAGACTAGGCCTTCCCCAATCCTGCCATGAGGTTTAAGCATCTTGAACCCATGACCTCACCCACATAGTGAGTATATACCCCAAATGCGGCCTACCTGCTTCCCTGTTCCAAGGGGGCTGAGCTCCCCTTCTTATAACACTACCTGGTTTCCCTGCACTGTTGGGTTTAACACCTGCTGAGATTCCTCCTCCTCTCCATTGATGACCCTTAAATACTTCTTTTGCATAACTCTTATCATGCCAGTCTGAGCTATTTGGTTCCCCTCCCATCTCGGTTCCCACTGGCTTCTGTGCCCATCCCACCTCATGCACTTATCTGGGTGCAAATTATTTCAAGGATCCCAAACCCCTCTCCCTGGAGGGCCCTGTCAACACCCCTCTGCACCCCAATGGAAGGGAGCATATTGGCTTGTAAGCCCAGCTATCCCCATTCTTTCATTTGTGCTTCTTCCTCTTCCCGCTTCCAGGAGTGCAAGTGGGCTTTCTGCTTCTCTTGTCCAGGGGGGTGGGATTCTGACCCAAGAAAAAAAATGTAGGCTTCCCCCCTCGCACTCAACCACGTTCCGTCAAATTGTGGCTCCTCGTGTCGTGTCGTTCAGCATTAAGCACTCAGGCCACGAGGCAAGTCAAACAGACGTGTGACAAAAAATAATAATCTGTGGTTCCGTAGTCTCTTTAATGGCAGCTGTGCGATGCAATCTTTTGATTAAAGCAATGTTTAAAGCAAGTTAATTTTCCAGACATTTCTGTTGTTTTCTGTTCATCGAAGGAGCGAAAGATAAAAAATACGAAAGGGTAAATACTGAGCCTCTCAGATCATGATGATATAGGCCCTTCTCCTTTTAAAATAACTAGGTTCTGTGGGCCTGCCTCAGCCCCCTTGAAATCTACCCCTGCTCCCACCCCATCAGCAAACCCTACGATTTTGTTCCTATACCCCACAATCTACAATCCGGTCCCTGCTAGTCCTAGCCTTCTTGGGATGCACTCCCACATTGTACCAATCCACCTTTCGTCTTAAATTATTTAAGCTTGCTGAGACATGGTGTTATTGTATGGGTGGCCAACCCCCTTCCACAGTGAAACCTGTGTCTTACTAACAGCAGGTGAGGAAGGTCACCTGTGCTACCTCAACGTGCAGGTAGGAGCTGAATGCTCCTCCATACTGAAAATAATAATAATAAACCCAAGTTCTTCCATATGTAAAATTAATGGAGAAAGCTAGGCCTGAACCTTTCACCCTGACACCATAGTTTTCTACATGAAGGGACTTACTAATTTGTATGGAGGAGCATCCACTCACATGGGCCTGAACCTGCAGTCTGAAGTGGTACAGTCAAGACACAGGTTTACCTCCACGTTTGTGGGAACTAGGCCTACGTGTCTAGAAGCCTCAGAACAAGCTGTTTGTTGTCATGGTTACCTTACAGACTGCGAGTGGGATATTGGTGCAAGGGAATTTGAGGGGACTGGAGATAGTGGAATTGCAAACCGATGCCATAACATTGTGGGTGGGGGAGCCTCTGTAGGGGTTTTAAGGTTGCTGTAGACTCTTGGACTGAGGAGCGGATTTGGAGGAGCTGTTCTGGTTTGTGAGGAGCTGCGGGTGCCAGGATTTGAGGGGTTCATTTGGGGGAAGCGTCACACCCTCTGAGTCTTTCTGGCAGCGCAATGCTCCTTTGATGGCTCCCTTTTCTCTTCTGTGCTCAGTTAGCATGTTGGCGATGTGGCCCATTCCATGTGCAATTGTCCCCGCAAACAAATAACCCGGAAGCAGAGGAGGGTTAATTGAAGTGTGGACTCTGAGATTGGTTTTGAGTGACTGCAGTACCAATGAGATTATGATAACAGATTAGAGGATCCTACAGGTGTAGGTAAGAATGAAGCCGCGGAAGTGGAATCCCATAATAGAATGCTTGGGGATGGCTATGTTTTGCAGGCATGGGGTGCGGCGAAATTTTGTATGTGCTTCCGTGTGAGTTGACTGCGAAAGAGGTTAACACAAGGGACATTTCGGGAAATAAAGACACGAGGAGCAGGCTAGGACTTAATTAGGCAGGTGGTGTATCTTACGCAGTACAGTCTGATGTGACTGGCAGGTCTTCCATACTCCTGTTCCCTGGGATTTTCGGGGGGTTGGGGATGAGGAAAAGAGGGTCGTGATTGCACATGGCGACTCTCTTTCCTCTTCGGCAGAAGGGAACAGGGAGCTCTGTGTTTGTGCCTTTGTGCAAATACGGCAATGGAAGATCAAGGAAGCCGTTTGGCAAAGGTCACATTTGAGAGGGATGCCGGCGCGGTGCATTTGTGCGGAGCACACATCAGTTGCTGCTGAAGACAGGTGGGGAAAGAGGCCTAGGCAGATGTTGCTTTCGCTCCTTAATTTCTGGTAAGTTCATTGTTGACAGGAGAATGTTGGGGACAGGCAGTTGGGGAGGTATCATGAAGCTTTGGGGATTAATCTGTAGTGCAAACAGCTGACTTGTTAACTGCGAATTTATACCATGAGCTTAGGCCTGTACTTGTAAATTTAATTACATCCCTCAGCTTTGGGGTGTGTGTGTGAGAGAGTGCGAGTGCGTATAATATATATTCAGAGTAAGAATTATATACATATATAAACTCTACATGGCTACAGCTGCCAGAAAAGGTGGCCAAGAAGCTCTGATAGAAACAGTTACCATGGCAATGGGAAGGAGGAGAATGGGGAT
Source organism: Podarcis siculus (assembly GCA_034642415.1). Lineage (NCBI taxonomy): Eukaryota > Metazoa > Chordata > Lepidosauria > Squamata > Lacertidae > Podarcis > Podarcis siculus. The sequence continues at coordinate 4,346,445 of JAXCMG010000034.1, forward strand.
GGAAGGAAAAGGAATGAGAACCCATTTAGTTTCTGCCCCAGAAGTGTGCTGCCTTCGCTGCCCACCCCCCTCCCAAAATCCTGCTCCGATGTACAAAACAGTTCGCATTAGTCTCCGTGGTGGGACTAGGGAGGGCGATGTGAATTTCTTTCTCGTAGAAGGTGTGCGGAGGAAACAATCTGCCGCTGCGTGAGTGTGTGCGAAAAGGACGGAAGTGGAAGGATCCATGTTGTATTTATTCGGTGCAGAAACAGGGAGAAAGTGTGGTGTGTGGCAGCCGTATAGGAATGCAGGAAGGTGCTTTGCGGTAGCATCCCCTCCAACCTTTCTCCAATGAAAAAATAGGGACGTCCCGTTCCATGATAATAATTTTATTATTTCTACCCCAGCCATCAGACTGGGTTGCCCCAACCACTCTGGGTGGCTTCCACCATATATAGAAACATAATAAAGCATCAAACATTTTTTAAAAAACTTCCACATACAGGGCTGCCTTCAGATGTCTTCTAAAGGTTGCATAGTTACTTATCTCTTTGGCTCGGGGGGACGTATAACCCTCCAACATTTCTCCTATGTAAATAGGGACGCCCGAAAGAAAAATGGGACATTCCGAGATCAAATCGGAAACTGGGATGGCTTCTGTAAATCTGGGACTGTCCCTGGAAAACAGGGACACTTGGAGGGTCTGTGGTAGGTCAGGCCACATGTCCATCGGCCGCAGGACTGCCCACATTGACTGACAGCCACTCTCTAACGCAGAGGCTGTTTCGCATCATCTGCTCCCTGATCTTGTTTAACTGGAAATGGCAGAGAGTGATTCTGGGATCTTCAGAATGCCAAGTTTTTGATCTCTTATCACTAAGCTGGAGCCCCTTCTCCAAGAGGTGTGACTTGTAGTAGACTATGAGGATTTGGAATCTAGCCACCCACCTGCAGTTACTGAGACCCCTAGCTAGGCAAATCTCCCCTTAGGGAATGTGGGAGGCTATCTGTGGCTACTAACCCCGATGGCTTTCTGCCTCCGCTACCAGAGGCTATTATGCTTCTGACTCCAGTTGCTGGACGCTGCAGGAAGGAAGAGTGCTGGTGTGTTTTGGGGCTTTGTTTGGGGCTTTCCGCAGGCACCTAGCTGCCCACTGTGAGAACAGGACGATGGACTGTGTCCAATTCTGAGCACCAACCGCAATTTTATCCCTGGAAAATGGGGACCACTTGGAGGGTCTGGAAAAAAAGCGACAGTCTGGGAGCACCCACGTGATCTGTCAGCCTAACCTACCTCTCAGGGTTGTTGTATGAAGTGAAGGGGGTTAGAATGCCATACTTGCGCTCCTTGCAGGAAAGGCAGGAGGATATATGCAATGTCCTAAAAAGCCAAACAAACAGTGACTTTTACAACAGCCTAGCATGTGAAAATATAAGAGGGAGGGCTGGGTTGGGCTATATTTCTGGAAGCAGTTGGAAAAGCCCGCCCTGCTTTATTTCTGTATGCCAGGCTGCTGTGATGACCAGGGGTCTGGAAATCAAGCCTTATGAGGAGCAGTTGAAGGAGCTGGGTGGGTTTAGCCTGGAAAAATAGAGACTGATAGCCATCTTCAAATATCTCCAGGGGTGCTCTGGAAGGTAGGACTCGAACCCATGGCTTCAAGTTACAAGAAAGGGCGTTCCGGCTAAACGTACGGGAAAACTTTCCGACAGTAAGAGCTGTTTCACAGTGGAGCAGTCATCCCTTGGGAAATTGAGGACTCTCCTCCCCTGGAGGTTTTTAAGCAGAGGTTGCTTTTTTGAGATTCCTGGTTTGCGGGGGGTTGGACTTGATGGCCTTTAGGGTCCCTTCCAACTCTATGATTCTGTGACTAGATGGACTCCTGGCCTGATCTGGCAGGGCTGTTCTTATGTTCTTATATGTTCTTCCCAGATGTGTGGGTAGCATTTGTGCCATCATGGCAAGGAAGTATTGTATCACGGAAATCGTTCTGAACTGAAATGATAACGGTTGCTATCAGGACGCCAGGTGCCTACGAAAGTGACCTGTTTTTTATTCCTTGGACCGTGCAGAACTGGCTCCTGGGAATTGGAAACGTTTCCGCAGGTCTGATTGTTATTCACAGCAAGACTGCCACTTAAGCAATTTGTAACTGGTTGTATTCAATGTTAGTCATACTCAGAAGTAGGCCCATTGAAATTAATGGGCGTCGCTAACTGGGGTCATTCAGTTCAGTGGGTCTACCTTCCTTGAGCAGAACTTTGTTGGATACAACCCCATAGGAATTTATAATACATTATAAATTATCCTCCCCTCCTGCGATGGGGAGCTGTGGATCAACTTTATGGCAAGATCACCATGTGGAATTTGGGTCTGACTCGGGTCCCTTGATTTTCCTAATGGGTTAGTCATTTTGTAGCACTGGTTTTTTGGGAAGTGTGTGTGTGTACATGTGCATACATGCATCCTCATCATCAGCAGCATTATTACTACTGTATTATTTTTATTATTTGAGTTTATATACTGCCCTGCAACCAGAGGTCTCAGGGTGGTTCACAGAAAAGATCACAACATATATACCGGTAATCAGAATAAAAACCCAATAACCCCCTCCCAAAAGAGCCACATAATAAAAGGGTATAGGATGTCCATCAGGTCAACCAAAGGCCTGATTAAAAAGGAAAGTTTTTGCCTGGCACCTAAAGGTGTATAATGAAGGTGCCAGGTGAACTTCCCTGGGGAGAGCATTCCACGGATGGGGAGCCACTGCAGAGAAGGCCCCGTTCTCGTGTTTCCTTCTCTCGTGGATGAGGCACACGAAGAAGGACCTTAGAAGATGATCTCAGTAGGTTCATATGGGGAGAGGCGGTCCTTGAGGTATTGCGGTCCTGGGCTGTTTAAGGCTTTATAGGTCAAAACCAGCACTTTGAATTGGGCCCAGAAACTAACTGGTAGCCAGTGCAGTCAGACCAGGATCTGTGTAATATGCTCAAACCGCCTTGTTACAGTGAGCAACCTGGCTGCTGAATTCTTCACTAGGTTATGTTTCTGAACCATCTTCAGAGGCAGCCCCACATATAACACATTGCAGTAATCTAACCTTGAAGTTACCAGAGCATAGACAACAGTAGTTAGGCTATCCCTGTCCAGGTAGGGGCGTAGCTGGGCCACCAGACGAAGCTGAGGGAAGGCACTCCGGGCCACTGAAGCCACCTGAGCCTTGAGCAAGTGCCCTGAAAGAAGCATAGTAAACAGAATGATACCACATGGCCAGTGGAATGCGCTCCTTTCCTTCTCAGTGGCCACAAAAGATCACAGGATTTGCAAGTGGTCATTGCAAACTATTAAGCCAAAAGTAGTCAGATCATTAGGATCTGTTCAGATCCTGCACAGTTGCCTTTAGAGAACAGCAAGGGGCCCTTCCCTCTCCCCAGAAAATAAATCTAGGAGTTTCCACTTTGTCCCAAGAAATAGAAAGGCCCTTCAAGTGGCATTGGAATGCGTTGGCTGTAGATGGGATCTTGAGCAATTGCCTTGGCATGGCAACTTGCTTGGCATTTAGAAAGAGCTCCAGTGGTGAAAGGGGTTAGAGCAGGGTTTCCCAAACTTGGGTCTCCAGTCATGTTTGGACTACAGTTCCCATCACCCCGACCACTGGTTCTGCTAGCAAGGGAAGATGGGAGTTGTAGTCCAAGAACAGCTGGAAACCCAAGTTTGGGTTAGAGATAGTGAGGTGGGTGGCAGAAGGAAGGGTGGCACACAGCTGATGAGAAGGGACAGGGCAGAAGATGGATGGAGAAGCTTGTGGACTTCCAGGTGTTGATGATGGACTACAGCTTCCATTGTCCCTGACCATTGGGCCATGTTGGCTGGGAATGAATGGAGCTGGTGGAGAATGATACCACATGGCCAGTGGAATGCGATCACAGGATTTGCAAGTGGTCATTGCAAACTATTAAACCAAAAGTAGTCAGATCATTAGGAGTCAGATCAAAAGTAGTCATACCCATGGAGGGCCACAGGTTACCCATCCCAGACACAGATTAAAGGATAGGAAATCAAATGGCAGTAGGGAGTAGGTGGCGCTGTGGGTTAAACCACAGAGCCTAGGACTTACCGATCAGAAGATCAGCGGTTCGAATCCCCGCAACGGAACTGGGGGACAATGCCATTTGCAGGTAGTACTGAATGAATGAAGCAGAAAATGGAGTAGAGATTTTTTGGGGGGGCAGAAACAGGGTGGGGGGGCCCTGCCTCATGTTCTACAGGTTGTTGAAAGTCAACTGCATGTGATAAAAGACAGTAGAGGCAGAAGTAAATTTTGCAGCAGCAGAATCTTTGGGGAAATGTTGGAGTTTGTGTGTGGAAACATTGATTTTCAGAAACTGAGGTTTGAGGGTCAGGGTCAGTGTTTTGCCGGCTTAAAAATAACAAAGCAATCTAATCCCAGCAGCTTCTATAGTTTGGATGGTTGCAAATATATGTTTGAATCGGAAGGCGTCCGTTCATATTTGTACACATAGGATGGGGATATTTTTCCTCAAACGTGTTTTGGGCTCCAGAGGATTTGGGTGAGGTAGGTGTGTGAGGGTTAAATATGGGGGGGGCAGGAAGGGGGAGAAAAGAACTACAAAAGAGGAAATGGTGCAGGAAACTGGGTGTGGCAAGAAAACAGGAGGAAGCTAAATCTTTGGTCCATTTAGCTGAGCATCATCTGCTCTGAGCATCAGTGGCTTTCCAGGGTTAGACAGGGGACATTCGGATGTTGGGAGAATGAACTTGAGCCCTTCTGCGTGCAGAGCAGTTGATCTACCCCTTAGCTACAGCTACAGAAAAGGATGAGTAAGAAAATGTGTGCGTATGTGTGATGAGAAATGTGAATGGACGTTAGATTGCGAAAAACGAAAGTCGAGATCTTAGGGGGCAAAGTCTCCCCTAGCCAATATTTTCTTAATGAGCCCACCTATGATGATACCTGACCCTGTGCATATTTACTCAGAAAAATGAGTCCAAGTGAGTTTGGTGGCCTTTACTCCAAATGAATTGACAATGCGACCAGGTGTCAAAAAGGGTTATTTATGCATGCCACTACTGCGGCCCGTGTTTTGTTAGCCCCAGAATGGAAAACGAGCGAGGTCCCAATCAAAGAAGAATGGCAGCTTAAACTGACGGAATAAACTGTGTAGCTTGCAGACTTAACATATAGAATAAGAGAACAAGAAGAACATACGTTTAGAGAAGATTGGAAAAGGTTTATTGAATATATGGGAAATAACTGCATACAGCTGAAAACGCTGGCAGCGCTAAGATAAATTCAACAGTGTAAATAAGTTATGTTGGATGTAATAATGGAATACTGAATGGTTTAGTTTCTGTAAAATAAGCGGGGATTTATGATATGTAAAATGAACCATGGAAAGAGAAGAAGGGAAGTCACTGATATCTTAAGGTTGTAAAAATGAGTGCTTTAAATTGTAAAACAGAAAATTTAATAAAAATTATATATATATATCTTCTTCTTTGGCGATCACTCGTAGCTGAGTAAGATTGTCTTCCATAAACACGGTTTTAACAATGAGTCTGTAAGTGACTGTGGAGGACAATTCTGGATCCACATGTCCTTCCACAGTGGGGACTTTGGTTTCCGGGTGGGAGTTGATCACGGTGTGGATTTGCCAAGCGTGCCTTCCTCTTAGCACGTTTCTCCCTTGCGTCCTGAGTTCGAGTGTCTACAAAGCCCATGACACCTTTGGTAAAGGCTGTTCTCCAACTGGAGCACTCGCACGAGGCCAGTGTTTCCCAGTTGTCAGTGTTTATACTACATTTTTTTAGATTTTCCTTGAGACAGTCCTTAAACCTCTTTTGTTGACCACCAGCATTACACTTTCCGTTTTTAAGTTCCGAATAGAGTAGTTGTTTTGGAAGACGATCATCAGGCAACCACACAACATGACCAGTCCAACAAAGTTGATGTTGAAGAATCATGGCTTCAACACTGGTGATCTTTGCTTCTTCCAGTACACTGATATTAGTTCGCCTGTCTCCCCAAGTTTTATATATACAGTCATACCTCGGGTTAAATATGCTTCGAGTTGAGCGGGTTCGAGTTGCGCTCCTTGGTAACCCGGAAGTAATGGAGCGCGTTACTTATGGGTTTTGCCGCTTGCACATGCGCAGATGCTCAAAATGACATCACACGCATGCGCAGAAGCGACGCGCGCATGCGCAGACGTGCTGTCGCTAGTTACGTTTACCTCTAGATGTGAACGGGGCTCCGGAACGGATCCTGTTCGTATCTAGAGGTACCACTGTATATAAAGACAATGCGACCATGGCCTTTGGCTGTAAAGCACTTTTTTTGACCCAAAGAACTATAACTCCCAGCACCTTTAACAAACTACAGTTCCCAAGGTTCTTTAAATGATTGGGGTGGGTGTGCAGTCATAGTCATTCTAGGCTGAAATGGAGAAAAAGAGTAAGCTCATTTCCATTTACCACGGTTTCTGTACCTGGTAGTATTCACTCTCAAGGTGATTCTTACCTCTCTCCTCGCCTCAGTTTACTGTTTACAAGTCTGGTTTATGGCATCCAAATGGCAGAATCGAGAGTCATAGGCCTAGATTAGCAGGGCAGAGAAGGGTAGAACAGAGAGCAGGGATTGGCACCACAGGACTTGTGTAAATGCTGTGGACCTTCATCAGTGTAACTTGGCTCTTAAAAGGAAAGTTTGGAGCTTAAGTTTCAGAGTTAACATCTCTGCAGTGTATTCGTACAGCCCTAACCATGCCTACTCAGGTGTAAATCCTATTGAATTCAGCGTGGCTCCCCTCCCCTCTTGTAAACTGGGTTAGGATTTTCCGCCTTGGGCTGTTTGACTCTAATTGCCCTTGCAGATTTATTCATGATATAATAAGGAGTGTTATCAGTGAGCTTCCTTCCCCCTCCTTAATTAGCGAGGTTGTGTTGGCATGTGAGTTCTTCCTTCTCATTGTATTTTGAAACGCTATTTCAAAATAAAAGCCCAGGCTAGAAAGGAAACCAAACACACCCATCATTTGAGGACCAGACTAGATAATAGAGATAACTGAAGGCACCTGCTCTTCCTTTAAACTTTTGCAAAATAGGAGGGTGATGGCAGGGGCAAGCTTTGGTGTGTGTGTGTGTATATAACAAAAAATAAAAAGCAGGTTTTTATACCAGTATAAAATTTTAAGTGCACAAGGTTAAAATAAGGCATGGAAAGAATAACAGTTGTTAAGACAGATGTTGCTAATATGGTGTCCTGACCATGGACAAAATTTGCCCCCCCCAATATTTATTATTTCACTATAATTCCTCATTTATTTATTATTATTTTGCGCCCCCTCCACTCTGTGCCCTGGGCACCTACCTAAATCCAGCGTTGCTGGTGGTTGGTGGGTAGAGCATGAGACTCTTAAGCTTAGGGTCATGGGTTCAAATCCCACTTTGGGCGAAAGATTCCTGCATTGCAGAGGGTTGGATTAGATGATCCTCCTGGTCCCTTCAAACCCTACAGTTCTATGATCTGGCTTGGGATCATGGGGAGGGGGGCAGGACTTTTCCTCCTCTGTGCCATGTTTCTGATGAAAAGCACCCTCCAGCAACTATTTGCTTCATTAGGGAAATCCTATGTTGTCCTTCATATATCCTTGAACTCCAACACCCATCAGCCCCAGCCAGTGTGGCCAGTAGTCAAGGATGATAGGAGTTGTGGTCCACCAACACCTTAAGGGTAAGGGGACCCCTGACCATTAGGTCCAGTCGTGGCTGACTCTGGGGTTGTGGCGCTCATCTCACTTTATTGGCTGAGGGAGCCAGCGTACAGCTTCCAGATCATGTGGCCAGCATGACTAAGCCGCTTCTGGCGAACCAGAGCAGCGCACGGAAACACCGTTTACCTTCCCGCCAGAGCGGTACCTATTTATCTACTTGCACTTTGACGTGCTTTTGAACTGCTAGGTGGGCAAGAGCAGGGACCGAGCAACGGGAGCTCACCCCGTCGCAGGGATTCAAACCGCTGACCTTCTGATCGGCAAGTCCTAGGCTCTGTGGTTTAACCCACAGCACCACCCACGTCCCCCACCAACATCTTACACCGTGTCAAACTGTTTGTCTTTCAAGTCCGGCAGGCGGCGGCTCTCTAGGTTGAGACCTTCCCCCTCACTTGCTACTGGGTCCTAGAAAAAAAGACCCTGGGAATGCCAGGGTTTGATCCTGACATCTTTAGCATGTGAAACACGGGCCCAGATTACTGAGTTCCGTCCCTTTCCCTCGCTCCATGGTGAAGAGCTGATCTGAATTTCTGTTCAGAAATGCCAATTGGAATTTTGCGTGCCTCCACTTTTCGAAAGTTTCCCGGACACGTTTTTATTGTTGCTTTGCCTGGGTCGCTGCTTGTGCTGGATCTGTCCTGCAGTGGCCAATAATATACCCCTGGGAAGCAAAGCAGGTGGGGCATGGCAGTCATGGCCTAGCCCCAACCCACTCACCTCTGCGTTCAAAGGTAGAGTGCATCTGGACATGAAGGCTCCTCTTAGCTCTGTTGCACAGAAGATGGAACAAATCTCCATCTGCAGGAACCAAGTGGATGGGCTCAGATTGCAAGAAAGGGGATTGTGAGACCGTTAGAAAGGTTGGGACCTTTAAGGTACCTTCCAAGCCTGTGATTCCAAGAACCTGTTTCTGTGGATCCGTGTAATCCTTCCTTTCTTTTTAAAGCCATCTAAGCTAGCCATCATCTCCAGGCACGATTCCATAAATCAGTTATTCAGCATGTGTGACAAAAGAGCTTCTTTTTTGCCAGTCCTGAATCTTCCACCACTCAAACTTCAGTTTGTGACCTGGAGTTCAAGTGTCACAAGAGAGGGGAACCAATTTAGTCCGATCCACGCTCCTACAATTTGTGCTGCCAGTGAAGAAATCCAGAGAGGCGTACCACCGCGAGGCTGACACGATTATGGCCCCGGCAAGAAAGCTCTCCTTTCCTGGGTGCACGTGAACGGGTTGTGTGAGCCTCTGTCTCCCAGTGTGGAATGAGAATGAGGTCTCTCACACCCTTTCGGGGCAGGAAAAACCTCTCTGCGTCCCAGGGTGTGAGTTATGGTGCTGATACCTGCCAGTGGTGCTGTTGTAAACAAAAATCTGCCCTTTTCCCCTTATGGGGTATCCAAGAGCCCATATAGAGTCCTTACATAGGTTCCCTATTGGTAGGAGAAAATAACAGAGTCCAACCAGAGAATATTGAGAAGCAAAGCAGCTCGTAAGCCTGATCTTTATTGATCTGTTGCAACAGGGTCCTCGCTCACCACACGCAGGAGGGAGGAGGAACCCAGCACAATGGTGTGCAAGCCGTTATATAGACTTTTGAAATTGCTCAGAAACACCATACATACTGTTATGTACTGAAGTTCTCACCCTGGGCCAGCAGGGCGATACTGTAGATAGTTTTCACTCAGGTCCACATATGCAGATAAGGGATTGAAAGTGATGTTCAGTGATTGGATAGTTACAGAAAATGGTTACTGTTGCATTCTAGTGGAGCTCTATATAAGCAGGCTGGCTGAACCCTTCAGTTCAGTTCTGTTCTGGCCTGTGAATAAACAAGAGCTGTTTGAAGAATCGCTGTGTCGTCTGATATGTTCACCCAGAACTTAACACCTACATCACAGAAGGGGTGTAGCTCAAGACCACCTCCCCAGATACATCATACCAACATCACAGAAAGTGTGGTCTACAGTAGAAATCTGAGTGACTTGTTTATCTCGCCTGACAGGTTACCTGTTTAATGGTCACTTGATTGCATTGCCTGGGGAGCCTGGCCAGTGTTTTGTAATGATAAATACTTACCGTATTTTTTGCTCCATAGCACTCACTTTTTTCCTCCTAGAAAGTAAGGGGAAATTTCTGTGCGTGTTATGGAGCGAATGCCTACGGATGGCGGGGGGATCTGCTGCAGTCGTGAGCAGAGGATCCATGGTTCCCCTTCCTTCCCTCCTCCGTGGCTCGCTTTGCTCGCTTTGAAACAGCAAAGCGGGAGAAGAGCCGCTGAGTGGAGAGAAGAGAGGGACAGAGAGCCTGGTTACAAAGCACGGATCCACATGGATCCTCAGGATTTTTGCACTGGGTCACCCCAAATTCACCATCAGATCACATAGTATGTCCATGGCTACAGCTTGCACCAAAAAAATCACGCACCCACTGTTGCCTGGGGCCGCAGTGGTGCAAAAACATGGTTACAAAGCATGGATCCACATGGATCCTCAGGATTTTTGCATTGGGCTACCCCAAACTGACCGTCAGATCACATGTCTGTGGCCAAACTGACTGTCAGATCACATGTCTCCTCTAAAAACTATGTGCGGGTTATGGTCGGGTGCGTGTTATAGAACGAAAAATATGGTAGTTCCTGAGTCCAGGTCACAGGCTCACCCTATTCAAACACAGACTTACCCTTAAGACAGGATTTGTGAAGGAAAAGGCAATGGGGAGGCTTTTCCATTTTCCTTTGACCTTGCAGAGAAAACATTTGGTCAGTTTGGGACAGTTTGGGAATCAAAAATGGTTTCTGGTCGGTCTTCCTGTGCTGATCTATGTACGTGCTTGATTGTTACATTTATGATATATCTAAGACCTTAAAATTCTTATCACAGTGCTGTCAGGACAGGATACTGGGGCATAAGCCCAGGGCTGTAATCTGTTAGGGTACTGAGGGGGGTTAGGAGAGCCCTTGACGAACTACAGTTCCCGGTACCCTTAAGAAGTGAAAGTTCCCAGGACTGTGTGGGGTGCAGTAGCCGTGACTGTCAGCGGTGTAAGACCTCCTTGCGTTTTTAACGTTTTCAATGTTTGATGTTTTCTTGTGTTTTTAACATTTTTGTTGGGAGCTAACCAGAGTGGCTGGGGCAACTGATTTAATTACACGTAATGAAATGATTACCGTCAGTGCTGTTTTTCTGGGAAAAAGAGGTGCCAGAACTCACTATGAACGACTCCCTTGTTTTCTTATAATGGCAATGGCGCCCACCTGAGAGGTGCCGGAACTGAGTTCCGGCTGGAAAAAAGCCCTGTGTCAGGAGTGCGTGCAGGAGCCAGGCCCTGTGACCAGTAGGACTTTGCAGGACTGGGGCCATCCTAAGTTTGTTGTGAAGAGGCAAGGCGCGGCCACACAGGTGAGGTCGGTTGGTAACTCACAGCACCTGGTGGCAAGAGCCGGGAAGGGATATAAGGTCAGCATTTCCCTTCAGCTCTTTGCCACAGCAACACGTTTCCTGCCTTGCTTCGTTTGACTCCTTGCTCCTCGAACCCTTGACTTTGTGACTCCTGACTCTCTGACCCTCGGACTCTTGGCTTCCTGGCTTCTGGACTCCTGTTCCTGCTCCCACCCTGCCATCTTGCCCCCTGTCCTGACGTCCCCAGCCAGGACTTCGATTGCCCATGAACAGGACTGTGACACCCTGATTTATAGAATCGTAGCATTGGAAAGGGCTCTGAGGGCATCTTGTCCAACTCCCTGCAATGCAGGAATCTCAGCTAAAGCATCGATGAGCGATTATTATTATTATTATTATTATTATTATTATTTCGTGTATGGTCTGGATGTTACCCTATTCAGCAGAATAAGCAAGAGTTGCCCAAATGCAACAGGGATGGCCTATCAGTTTTTGAAGACAGCAAAGTAATGCACATTGCTGTCTAAAGAAGGGTTGCGGAAGCCTTTTCAGGCTAATATATCTGATATGTTAGGACATGATATACCCTTGGAACCGAAAATATTTCTGCTTGGCTTTCTAAAAGATGTTATTCCGGAAAATGATCAAGAAATAGTGTTGAACCGCGGCTAAGATTATACCAGCTACATTTTTTTTTTTTACGGGGGGCCGGGAGAGCATATATTGTACTATAGCTGAATGCGTTGAGAAAATTTGGTCCATAGTAACTATGATTAAGCTAACTTATTGCAAAATAATACATATAAACTATCATATCCCTCCCCACTCCGCAAACAAATCAGAATGAATGCCCAGCAAGCAGTTACTGTCATCTCATCTCCCCAGAAACTTTGTGCAGTACATCTCAAGATGAATGTACAACCGCACACACACACACAATCCCACCAGGCCATATGAAAGCAGCTTCTGTAGACAAAAATGAAAAATAAGGAGGAAATGAACAGGGAGGAAGGAACTCTGATGGGATGGAAGTAGGGGACAACTTAGTGCCAGGAGCTGCATAAAATGAGGTTGGGGGCCACCTATGGCCTATGTGGACTGCCTTTCTAAAAACTCACAGCTTCCATGATTTTAAAACAAGAACAAGAGGCGGTGGGGTGGGGGGGGGGGGAATCCCTTGGGTGTGTGCAGAATGTTTGATTGTTAGCTGAACACCAGATTCTATCAGGGAGTAATTTCCATAGATGCTGATACTGTTGCACTGCCAGGTTAAGGTTTTCAGAGTGTTAATTACAAGCGGCAATTTGGCGAGAAAGAGAGGCGGTTGCGATGCCGCGATGCCCACCGCTCCAAAGTGGCGGAAGGGATAATCTGATTCGTACCCGATGATCAAAAGGCTGTGCCGTCCCCCCTTGCCACCCCTTCTGGCTAATGCGGAAGAGACAAAATGGGGTGGGGGCAGGAAGTGTCTAAAAAAGAGAGACAGCAGGCGGTTGTGGGAAGAGGTTCAGTGTGTGTAGCGCCTGTGAAGGAGACCAGGGAACGATGGGGAATGGATTTGAGTGAGTGGAGCTGGCGTTGAAAACGTACGCTCTCCTGGTGATAGCGGGAGAGAGCTCTGCAAAAAACGACACAGGCAAGGGCAAATAGAACAAGAAGAAAAATCTGAGTCTCCCTCTCTCTCTCTGATGGTTTCTGTGGCAAAGGCAGTTATAAAGACCCGGTAAAGGTAATGAGAGGAGAGGAAATGTTGGGGAAGTCTCGGCTGGGATTTGATGCCAAGGAACATCAGATTCTTTATCCTAAACACCACACACAGCGAAGTGTGTTTATATGATGGAAGCCTCATGATGCATTTTGATTGATGGTTTTTGGCAGGATCTGAAATCTTTGGCAGGGAAGGTGAGGAATGACGAGGAAGTGGGTGGAGGCTCCGACAAGACTGCAGCCTCCACCAGATATATCTTGCACTTGTCCCAGCCTTTTTGCTTTGTGACCATGAGGTCTAGAAACCTTCCTGTTTGAAAGGGAAATTGCCATTTGCAGCAAGCCAGAGTCAGTGCAGGTTCTAGAACCGTGTGTTGGTTGATGTGTGAGGTCATCTAGAATGTGCCCGGTTCTGAAGATAACAGGGCAGCAGCCAGTTTAGAAATACCTGTGGGGTTTATTTATTTTTCTCTTTGCAAAGTTTGATTGTCCTGTGGAACTTACTGCCCTAGGATTCTATGCATATAGCACATGAAGGCCCTGTCTTGAAGTGGGCGGCTTGACGAGTATCTTATAACTCCTATTTTATTTCTTTGAAAAAGTTGCATTAGTCACGGTAATATAAGTTAGCTCGATTAGTAGCTATTATCCCAAAAGCTCCCAAATGCAATCTACATCTCTGCAGGGGTGTAGGAACCCCTAACCAAGCAGAGCAATCATCAGATCCATAACTGAAGTTCAAATTGCTCGGCGAACAATTAAAAAGGCTAGCTATAGACAAAGACTTGGGAAATACAAATCAAAGCTTGCAACAGCCTGGATGGCAAGAGATTGCTACCAAAAGTCTCTTTCTCTGGCAGACTACCTCAAATTAGCAAACTGTGTAAAGATAGGGCAGGCTTTCCCCAACTACTCAATGAACATACACAGCAAATAGATTGTGTAATCATGGTGGAAGATGTCCAAAAAGGTACTCATGATTTGCAAACTGTGATAACTTCACGGCTTGGGTTTCTCTAATATTTATTTCTCTAGCTTCATCAGTGTGGCTTTAAGGAGCCTGCTGTCTGAAATTCAACACACCAGGGAGACAACAGAGGAAGGAGAGAGAGCGGGGATGTGCGTTTATTTCAGTTGCACATACTTAGGCTTAATTATAGTGGGATATGGGGACTAAGGAGCTGTGCTAAAGCAGCCTTCCCCCATGCTGATGTTTTGGACTACAACTCCCATCAGTTGTGTTATGTACTGAAGTTCTCACCCTGGGCCAGCAGGGGGATGCTGTAGATAGTTATGCAAATAAGGGATCGAAAGTGACATTCAGTGATTGGATAGTTTTAGAAAATTGTTACAGTTACGTTGTACTGGAGCTCTATATAAGCAGGCTGACTGAACCCTTCAGTTCAGTTCTGTTCTGGCCTCTGAATAAACAAGAGCTGTTTGAAGAATCGCTGTGTCGTCTGATATGTTCACCCACAACTTAACAAGTTGTAGTCCTGGAGGGCACCAGGCTGGGGCTGTGCTAAAAGTTTCCTAGAAAAGGTGTGTTTCGAGAAACAAGAAAAGCGGGATTGTACAGGTGTTCTCGCTGGCAGTTCCAGGCCTCATAGGTAGAGCTGGGCAATGTATTGATATATGGTCCCAAACTGGTTTGAAGTCTGTATAACGATATCAGTTTCATAATTTTTGACCTGGCAATATATTGCAAATCATGGTGTGTGTGTGTGCTATGCAAAAAAATCACAATGCGGAGAAAACCGTGAAGCCAGCCCATGCCTCTGCATAGCACCATCCTTTAATAATAATAATAATTTATTATTTATACCCCGCCCATCTGGCTGGGTTTCCTCAGCCACTCTGGGCAGCTCCCAACAGAATACTAAAAACACGATAAAACATCAAACATTAAAAGCTTCCCTAAACTGCCTTCAGATGTCTTCTAAAAGCCAGGTAGTTATTTATTTCCTTGACATCTGATGGGAATTTATTATTTTGGTCACCGACCAGTTCCAGCTCACATACAAAATCAGGGAAGTCATAAAACATGATAGGGATACATTTGTATTAGCAATTCGATTTAACAGGTACAGTACAGATATAGCAGCAGCTAAAATATATAAATTAGATCTTAGGACATCTGATGGGAAGGTGTTCCACAGGGTGGGTGCCACCACTGAGAAGGCCCTCTGCATGGTTCCCTGTAATCTCACTTCTTGCAGGGAGGGAACTGCCAGAAGGCCCTTGGAGCTGGACGTGAGTGTCCGGGCTGAACAACGGGGGTGGAGACGCTCCTTCAGGTATATTGTATAATCGTGCTACATTAGCATATTGTGATGTTTAGCTGGTGATATATCACAATGTTCAAAACCAGATATCAATGTGCAGCCCTACTAATAGAGTGGCCCAACTGCTTCAGGGAGGACTGTCCTCTCTTTGAAGGGCAGTTAGAGGACAGGCTTTTGCGTGAAGCAGCCCTATGTTTGAAGGGCTGCCCAGTTTGGTTTAAACAAGAAGAACCACACGAAGGAAGTTCTGGGACCTTGGAGCTGCTCATCGATGGTTAGACCTGGACAGCAGTCTGAATGGGCCCACACAACTCATCTTCTCAGTCTTCATCCCCACGAGGGTGAGGCGTGCTGAATTTCTGCCTAAATTATAGTCATTATTTCTAAATCTGTGATCTCTACATATAAATTAGCACTTGCAAATTTTATGCAAATCTGTGTCTTCTTTTAACACCCCCAACTCCCCCCCCCCCGTTTCGTTTTCTGATTATGCGTTACCACTCTTTGGGAGATGCATAAATGACCGCTCTATACAAAGGACAGAAAAAGGAGGAAGTTTAGGCTCTTTGTGTGGAGATCAAGAGACCTTTAAGTTGCCAAGGGTGATGGAGCTGCAGGAGAGAATGTCACAGAGGCAGCAGGGAAGGATACAGGTGTGGAGATTCGCTAAGAAGAGGTGAGGATTGCAGGGGTTGGCAAGGTTTGCCTTGCCTGGGCCAATTCACTCCAGCAGAGATCTCTCCATGGGTCGGATCGCCTCCCCCCACGATTTCCGGCACCTGCACCTGTGCAGATGCAATTTCTGGCGTCTGCGTCTGTTCAGATGCGATTGCCGGCGTCGCGGAAGTGAAGAAGTGGTGTTTGGATTTGATATCCCGCTTTATCACTACCCGAAGGAGTCTCAAAGTGGCTAACATTCTCCTTTCCCTTCCTCCCCCACAACAAACACTCTGTGAGGTGAGTGGGGCTGAGAGACGCCAGAGAAGTGTGACTGGCCCAAGGTCACCCAGCAGCTGCATGTGGAGGAGCGGAGACGCGAACCTGGTTCACCAGATTACGAGTCCACTGCTCTTAACCACTACACCACACTGGCTCCCACGCAGTGAGTCCCTGCACTGCTCTGTGCTGGTTTAGCGCAGCGCGAGGGGATTCGGTTCGGGGGTGGCTCCTGGGCCACTTAAACGACCCCCGTGGGCCTCTTGTGGCCCATAGGCCTTAGGTTGCCGGCCCCTGATTCAGAGTTTGGGCGCTGGACTCAGGAAGGGACAGGAAGTCAGTGTAGGATTTGAAGGAGGGACATCACGTGATCACAGCAATGGGAAGGTGAGTGGCTTTCACAGCCAAGTGAAGAGGAGACGTGACGGCTGATTTATGACAATGGAAGTTGGGCTTGCAGGGGTGAAGGCAAGTGACAAGCTGGGACATATACCAGAATTAAGAATGTGAGAAAAAGCACTTCCAGGTCCACCCAAAGGCCCATCTTGCTCACACAGTGATCAGCCAGATGCCTTGGGAAGCCCACAAACCAGGACATAGAATTGTAGAGTTGGAAGGGACCACGAGGGTCATCTAGTCCAACCCTCTGCAATTGAGGAATCTCTTGCCCAACGTGGGGCTTGAACGCACAACCCTGAGATTGAGAGTCTCATGCTCTACCGACTGAGCTATCTCCCAGGACAGGAGTGTAGTAGCACTTTTCCCACTCGGTGAGTCGCAGCGACTGGTAATGATTTTCTCCAAAGGGGCAGAGAAGAAGGGATATCAGTGGGAAATCAACACGCCTTGGAGAGGAACTGAATACGGGGAGCAAAAGAGAGAAGGTAGTCTGATGGTGTGGATTGAGAGATTAAGTAAAAGATTCTTCCTTTGGCCCTGTTCCATTGGACCGCCACAATTTCCGTGTCTCAATATAAGACATTTTTATTTATTTATTTTGGGGTCAAAGCTGGTGATTTCAGAGGGTTAGAAGTAGGTGCAGGTTGGTGGATATTCATCCGTTTTCTTTCACAATGCTCAGCCCCATTTCTTCCCCTGGTGGCTGCTTTTCTCTGGGTTCATCATATGGGTCTTCCTATCCCACCAGGAATCACGTAGTGAGTAGGATGAAGTAATGGCACTTTGTCTGATCTCACCTGATATTCCTAAACAAAATGGCAACCAAACAGAATCTGGCCATGGGAAGACATCACTGAGAGCAGGGCAAGTGATGGCGATTTAAGTGAATATGAGTAATTTATATATTTTTCCGAGGCATGCTGAAAAATCGCTGAAACAGTGAGGTGTCTTCCGCACTGTCAAAAATGTTCCTGAAAACAGGTGAATCATGTTGGCTCAGTGTCCCTAGTTGCAGCCAAAGATGTAGGATCTCCCACACTCCATATTCAGTAACTGAAAAGCAATGATGAATTCTTCTTCTTTTTAATGCACAGTGGAATGGAAAAGACTTGTATACCTGCCCCTGTCAAGAGTGTAAGAAATGGGGTTGCATTTTCGTATGTGTAGTTTTATGATTTTAACATGCCTTCCGTAAATTTTATTATTATTCTGCATTTGGTCTTTAGTCATAATGTCTTTTAAGGAAATCTGTATATTTGTCCCATTTTGGACAACAGTTGGTAGAGTTTTACCACTTGCTCATTGCATTTGGTTGCAAGCCGGACACTCAGCAGAAAATATTCACCGTTTTTCTCGTGAACGTTTTTGATCGCGCCGAAAAATGTCTCCCTCTTCCAGCAAATGTTTGGCACTCCTTGCAACAACTAAATGTTTTTGTTTGTTTGTTTGTTTGGTTTAATTGCCCTCTCTTGTCCTTGCTCTCAGTGGCCTTTAGTGACAAAGCCGTTTAGCCAAATAGTGATTGGTTGTGATTTTATTTGCTAGTGCCTAGCGAAATCGTCACATCAGATGTAGCATCGTGACTTCTCCCAAATTCGCTATGCCCTCATCACGTTTGTCCTCCCAGCAATTCTGGGAGGTAAGATTTCATTTTACAGATTGGGAACTAATGAACTAAGACAGCGAACTGCCCCATGAGTCAAGCAGCATGAAACTCTTCGTTCGCTGGTTTTTTTGCAAACAACAGGGGGAGGACATATCTGAAGATCGTCATTTTCCAATTGGGTTGCCATGTTAGTCTGTTGCAGCAAAATCAACAAAGCGTCTTGTGTCACCTTAGCAAGTGAAGTCAGTAATTATGGCATAAGCTTTTGTGGGCTAGAGTCCACTTCAACAGATGTATCTAATGAAGTGGACTGTGGTCTATGAACATTCATTCCAGAACAAATCCATTTGTCTTCAAGGTGCCTCAAGAGTCTTCATGGACTGTGCCAATGAAACGTTGAGGGCAACATCTTTAGGGGGTCACAGCTTCCTCATCTGAAAAAGAAACATCTTGTTGCAAGTCCCCACTTGTTCTGTCTCTCATACAGTCATACCTTTGGAAGCCAAACGCCTTGGCACTCAATTTTTTTTAATTCAAAATTATAACAAGACATATTATCCAAAACCATATCATCCTTGTCCCACCCCACTTTTCCTCCCCCCCCCCCAGAACCCACCACCCCACCCTCTGACTTCCCTCAGTTCCAGTCTTTGATTTCTCTTAAGAATGCTGTTTTCTGCATGTTACAAAGTTGTATAGATCCTCGAACTATTTAGCTGATTATTATCAATAAAAAGTTTGTGAATGTTTATTCAAAACCTGCCAAGGAGTCCAGTTCGCTTTGTTGTGTCTTCAGATACTTTGTAAAGGGTTCCCATTCATCCTTAAAGTCACAGTTATCCTTGTCCCGTAGCTTGTATGTCAGTTTTGCCAGTTCTGCATAGTCCATCAATTTTTCTTGCCATGATTCTTTAGTTGGAATTTCTTCAGTCTTCCATCCTTGTGCTACCAGAACTCTCGTGGCCGTTGTAGCATACATGAAGATGTTTTTCAACTTTTTTGGCCGGTCTTTCCCTACAATCCCCAACGCCTTGGCACTCAAATGTTTTGGGTCCCGAACGCCGCAAACCCGGAAGTGAGTGTTCTGGTTTGCGAACGTTCTTTTGGAACCCGAATGTCTGGCGCGGCTTCCGTGGCTTCCAATTGGCTGAAGGAGCTTCCTGCAGCCAATCGGAAGCCGCGCCTTGGTTTCTGAATGTTTTGGAAGTCGAATGGACTTCCGAAATGGCTTCCGTTCGGCTTCCAAGGTGCGACTGTACCAAACTTTAGTGATGCTGTTTGGAAATGAAATGGGGCCAAAAATATATATAGTGGCTTCTGCATACTTAAAGGACTCTCTAGGTGGGTAGAAGTATATTTGTTTGTGCATTAAAAAAAAAACAATTAAAAAAGAAAGCATGAGTTCAAATGGCCCGGAAGAACCCATGAACAATAAGATTCCGACCAAATATCAGGAAGAACTTTCTGACAGTAAGAGCTGTTTGACAGTGGGACAGGCACCCACAAGAGGTTGTGGACTCTCCTTCCTTGGAGATTTTTAAGCAGAGGTTGGATGGCTACCTGTCGTGTATGATCGATCTAGTTGAGATAGGGCAGCTGAGCCACAGTTCACAAAGGGTATCCCTTCTCCTGAAACATCCTTCCTCCCCTGCAAGCCCCAAACAGGCTCCTGGTCCTGGCACACTGGAGACCTCCTGTTATGATCTGGGGATATGCTGCAACAATTTGTTGCATCCCCATCACTTTTACAGAGACTAATCAGAGGAAGAATCATCACAATCCATTCTTCTCCCTTTTTGAGTCTGCCCCCCTCTGAGGCAATCAGGATAGGTCCTGCTCTTGGTGCCAACACCACTCAAAGTAACATCTGTCAGACCAAGTTACAGGGCCTTTATAATGGTGGCCCCAGTTTTGTGAAATTTCCGCCAGAAGCTTGTCATTGCTCACCCTTGCTTCCTTTTAGGAGACTCCTTAGTTCCTTTTTGTTTAAAGCAAGCTTTTAATCTCCCTGAAGAGTTAGATGTGATCGGCTCTGCCTTGACTTGTTGAAATCGTAATGCTTTAACTCTCGTTTTATTTATTATTACTCATTATTTTTTGTTTAATTATTTCTCCTTTTAAATCTTTCATATTGTTTTAATTTGGGAGCTGTTGTTGGGAGCTGACCTGCTTTTTGCAAAGAAGGGCAGGCGATAAATATTTAAAATAAAGAAAATAACTTGGAGATGGGGAGAGATGGAGAGAACAGTGCTGGAACAATGGTGGGGATAAAATAAAGGTTAACCGTGTGCTTCCCAACTGACGGGATGCACATTGTCTGCCTAAATATCCCACTCCCTGCTCAAAGAACATTAAATCCAGGCTGTAAAATTATCCAGGTAAATTGTGAAGGGTGTCGAAGGGACACAGGAAGTTGCCTTACACAGAGTGGTAAATGGCAGTATTGTCTACACCCATGTTTTGCAAACTAGTTGTTTTTGGACTACAATTCCCATCATCCCCGTCCACTGGTCCTGCGAGCTAGGGATGATGGGAGTTGTAGTCCAACAGCAGCCGGAGACCCAAGTTTGGGAAACACTGGTCTACACTGTCGAGAAATTGCTCTCCTGGATTTTAGGCAGGAGTCTATTCCAGCCTGACTTGGAAGTGCCGGAGTTTCAACCTGGGATGTTCTGCGTGGAATTCACATGCCCTACCACTGAGTTGCGACCCTTCCCCTATGGACAAGAAGGATCTGGGAGTGGACAGGAAGCCACTGTAGGGAATTGAGGAGGGGCGTCTTATGATGAGGGCAACAGGAAAGGACTGAGGCGAGGGGACCAAAGTGAGACAACAGAAGGCTCGTGGTGTAGGGATGTGTTCAACCTAGGACGCTTAAAGGCAGACTGAGTTCTCCTGGTCTTTTCTCCCCTTTAAAACAATAACCACAAAAAAACCCAGTCTTGTAAAAGGTGAAAACAGCATTTGCTCGCTCAGAATACTTGTTGAGGAGCAACAGGTACAGCAGTTTTGTTCAGGCGGGCCTAAAATGGCAATCCAGTTACAAAGACATACTTTGGTCTGGTTCAAAATGGCGTCCGAGCAGTGGAGCTCAGACATGCAGATGATTCCCACATTGCCAGAATGAGCTGAAAGAGCAAAGAGGAAGCGATGTGATTACATGTGTGGATATGTTGTTGTTGTTGTTTAGTCGTTTAGTTGTGTCCGACTCTTCGTGACCCCATGGACTGGAGCACGCCAGGCACTCCTGTCTTCCACTGCCTCCCGCAGTTTGGTCAAACTCATGCTGGTAGCTTTGAGAACACTATCCAACTATCTCGTCCTCTGTCATCCCCTTCTCCTTGTGCCCTCAGTCTTTCCCAACATCAGGGTCTTTTCCAGGGAGTCTTCTTTTCTCATGAGGTGGCCAAAGTACTGGAGCCTCAGCTTCACGATCTGTCCTTCCAGTGAGCACTCAGGGCTGATTGCCTTAAGAATGGAGAGGTTTGATCTTCTTGCAGTCCATGGGACTCTCAAGAGTCTCCTCCAGCACTATAATTCAAAAGCATCAATTATTCGGTGATCAGCCATCTTTATGGTCCAGCTCTCACTTCCATACATCACTACTGGGAAAACCATAGCTTTAACTATGCCCTTCCGCTAACAGGGCATGGTGGGAGTGTCTCTCAGAGTCCTCTCTAGGGGACATAGAGGACTCTGAGCATCAGCTCCTAGCGTGTTCCTATCTAGCAAACGTGTGCTGTTGGCTTGATCGCGTTGTAAATATCCCACACGTGGAAGCACAAAAATCTAGGCCTTCCCTTTCCTCTGCCCTGCTTAACCGAGTTCAGAAGAGAACGGGACAAATCAAGCGTGGACACTGGAAGCGAGTGACTGATCGAGTTGCACCTCACCATAACTGGACAATGATAAATGGGCCCTATGAATTTGCAGGAGAGCTGTAATGATGACAAGCAGCTGGGAAGCCCAGCCTTGAGAGGACAGATGGGGGAACCTGGTTATTGTCCAGCCTAGCAGTCATCAACCTTTACAGTTCCAGGAGGACCCACCTTTTAATCTCTAGCTGCAACAGGAGACTGCTTTTCAATTAGGTTTTTTTTTTATTAAAAAAATTGGTTAAATAAAATCAGGTTGTTTCGTTAATCAAGTATGCTTCCCCCCTTCTCTCTTCAGGATGACCAGATGCAAATGAGTGCAGGGCTCTTAATATTTTTAATAGTTGCTTAGAAGAGGGGCGAAAATATGTCAGGTGCATCTTATCCTGCAAGGGTGAAAAAAACCACACACCTACCAAAATATCTTCTCCTACACAAATGTTAAAAAGAAACAGGAACTCTGTGCTCTTTTCCATCTGTCACCCTTTTCTCTCCATGCTAGTATCCTTCTCTTTAAAAAGAAAGCCAAACGAACAGAAAATGGCTGTGATATCGCTGGGAGGACCCACTTTTAAGTCAGGGCAGGACCTGATTACGGGTCCCAACTGGAGTTGAGCTGGAAGTTCTGAGCAGTATGTAATAATAATAATAATAATAATTTATTATTTATACCCCGTCCATCTGGCTGGGTTTCCCCAGCCACTCTGGCTGGCTTCCAACAGAACACCAAAATACAATAGTCTATTAAACATTAAAAGCTTCCCTAAACAGGGCTGCCTTCAGATGTCTTCTAAAAGTCTGGTAGTTGTTTTTCTCTTTGACATCTGCTGGGAGGACGTTCCACGGGGCTGGTGCCACTACCGAGAAGGCCCTCTGCCTGGTTCCCTGTAACCTCATTCTCGCAGCGAGGGAACCGCCAGAAGGCCCCCGGCACTGGACCTCAGTGTCTGGGCAGAACGATGGAGGTGGATATGGTCAGAAGTTGGGGTTCGTTCCAGGAAGGGTACAAAGGTTTGCACCCCCTTCGCCTCTTTTGAGACGCGCTGTCAGGTTTCATGGAGTGGGCAGTTGTGGTGGTCTTGCTCCCCAACACGAGGGCCGTACCTTGTGCTCTGGTGCCTTGTTGGGAAAGGATGGGGAACGGCACCCACCAGCGCTCAGTTTGCTTGATCATCACTGCTGGTAAGACGATGCCATACTTTCTTCCCTCGCAGCTTCCAGGCTGTGAAGCCCTCCACCATAGGCTCAAAACCCAAACTGAAACTTGAGCGTTTTCATCAGCAAATTTGGCCACGATGTGAGATGGGTGGACAGGATGGGGACAACTGAGCAGAGAGTTATTTTTATGTTCTTGCAGGTCCTGAGAAACACTGGGAACTGGGGGGAAGCATGATATAGCATGCTGATTGATTTGAAACGTTGAAATCGGAAATGTTGTGAGATTGCAAGTTTATGTAAATCCAAGGGGCTGCTGCTATTATTATTATTATTTTATTTTGGTGAAGTAATAATAATAAGCAAATAAGAATAAAAATGTGCACCCCACCACCGAGACCATTCCGTTGTAACTATCCAACCTCCCAAAATTTCAACACCTCTTGCGATGGTTTGACCCCTTTTTGTAATTCTACAAACACCTTCCATATCTCCTCAAAATCGTTTCTCCTGGATATTCCCCGTTTTACCTTAATGGCACGTGTTAATTTATCATTAATAGCTATACCCCATACCTTTTTGTACTATTCTTCAATTTTATATTCTGCTTGCCCCTTCCACTTCCTAGCTATCACAATTCATGCAGCTGTCAATAAATTTGTGAACAAGTCCTTCATAGCCTGTGAACCTGTTTGTCTGATTTCCCCAGCCCCCTGCCAACAAGGGAGCAAGCAGCCTACCATCCTGTTACTCTTCTGATGCTTGAGAAATGTTGGTGTTATGTACTGAAGTTCTCACCCTGGGCAAGCAGGGGATACTGTAGATAGTTTTCACTCAGGTCCACATATGCAAATAAGGGATTGAAAGTGACGTTCAGTGATTGGATAGTTACAGAAAATGGTTACTGTTGCATTCCAGTGGATCTCTATATAAGCAGGTTGGCTGAACCCTTCAGTTCAGTTCTGTTCTGGCCTGTGAATAAACAAGAGCTGTTTGAAGAATCGCTGTGTCGTCTGATATGTTCACCCACAACTTAACAGTTTGTTTTGGGGGAAAGAGGGGGGGAAGGGGGCACGACTCCAACACACCCAGATTTAGGGAAGACTTGGGAAGAAGGGTGGAATAGTTCAAGGAGGAAGGTGCATTGAAAGCACATCCAACATGCATTTAAAGCATATTGTGGCATGCCACCCCAATCTCTGAGCTGTGCAAGATTTCAGAGGTCCCAGGCACTCGCCCAGAGTTTGCGTTTCCTTCTGGGAATGAGGCAGAGCAGCCTTGGATTCAAACAGAAATTGAATTCAGACAGTGCCTTTAGTTGGGGTGACAGAAAAATGCACCGGAAAGGGCGGAATAATGGTTGCTTGATGCAATTCTGCCTAACCTGCCAGTAAACAACAGCAAAAAAAGAAAGAAAAATAAAAGCTCAGTAAATAGTCAGTGTAGCCTCCCCTCCCAGAGAGCAAATTAGAATGAATGTTCAATAAACAGGTCATCTGGAAGTGATCCCTGTTTCATACTCCTGTGCCTCAAATTACCAGAACCCTCGCTGAGTTTTAATCCTACGAATCGGGTGGCCGAGTCGGAGAGGGCATTTTGTTTTTAGCCCAAACCATGAGTTAGGAACATGGGAAGCTGCCTTAACACTGAGTCAGACCAGGTGGTCTGCTGCCTTGACTGGCAGCCAAGTCCTCCTCTTCCACCTCCCGCTGTTTGACTGTATATAACTGGAGATGCTGGGGAACCGAACCTGTGACCTTTTGTATGCTAACCGTGCGCTTTAACCAGTGAGCTATGGTCAAAGACCCCTGATTTAGCCTGCAGAAAAAGAAGACCAAGGGACTTGTGATATTTAAAAGCTAGAGGAGCTGGGCAGCTAGAGGAGGGTTCGTCTCCACCGAGGAAAGCAGGATGAGAATTGTGTTCTAAATGCCACGGAGATAGATTTAGATCGGGGAAGATGGCTAAGAAAAACAGAAGCTGCCAGGTCAGGAAAGCAGCTGTTCGGGGCCAAAGAGGCGCATGGTTTTAAAGACGTCTGCAGAGCAGCATGTGAGCTGATAGGCATGCCTCTGCATCTGTTGCAGCGATGCAGAAGGTGCTTGGATGCAACCACATGCAGCCGTGGCCCTGCATTCCCTGCGATCTTCCAAACAGCGGGTAGGTTGCAAAATTCCTCTCTATGGGGGTTTGGAACCATAGCCGAGTGGTAGAGCAGGCAGAAGGTCTCTGATTCAGTCCCTGGCATCTCCAAACAGAACTTGGCTGCTGCCATTCTTTGGAAGAGAATGCTGAGACTGGTGCGCCCATAACGATGTTATAAACCAGCTTATTATGTTCCCAGAGTCATATCATTGGGCTGATTAATTGCATAAATGTTCCTCCCACCCCAAAATAAATAAATTTGTGAAGGCCAGGGCAACCCACTCTCCAAAGTTTTGGGTCCCGTCTTGTTCCTGGAGATCCTTTTCAAAAAGAGGCAAGAGCAAGGACTGAACCTGGGATCTTTTGAGCTATTTGGTCCTGCAGTCCTTGTAGTTTTTATTATGTGTATAGCTTCATCTTCCTGCTCTGGAGCTTGTGTAGATGGATCTAGGGTTCCCAGACCGTTTTTCATCTAAGCAGTGACCAGATCTAGACTTGCTTAGCTTCAGCACAGCTTCTGTTTCATGTATCTTTTGGACCCACACCTCTTAGAAATCTTCTTTGCTGGTTTTGAAGCATTACGCCACCATGCAAGTCTTTTGGGAAGCCACGCTGACCCCAATACACTGGCTCCCCATTGTAGGAAGTGTGCACTGACTATGATCAGCATCACAGACCCTCCAAGTGTCCCTATTTTCCTGGGGCTGTTCCGGATTTATAGAAGCCGTCCCAGTTTCTGAGTTGATCCTGGAATGCCCTGCATTTCCTTAGGACATCCCTGTTTTCATCGGAGAAATGTTGGAGGGTATGGAGTTATGTGATCCCCTGAACCAAGGAGATAAGTAGCTATACAACCTTTAGGAGACATCTGAAGGTAGCCCTGTATAGGGAAGCTTTTTAAAAATGTTTAATGTTTTTATATATGTTGGAAGCTGCCAACCCAGTCAGATGACATGGGTAGAAATAATAAAAGCGTTAGGGACGCGGGTGGCACTGTGGGTAAAACCTCGGCACCTAGGACTTGCCGATCGTATGGTCGGCGGTTCGAATCCCTGCGGCGGGGTGAGCTCCTGTCGTTCGGTCCCAGCTCCTGCCCACCTAGCAGTTCAAAAGCACTCTTAAGTGCAAGTAGATAAATAGGTACCGCTTTATAGTGGGAAGGTAAATGGCGTTTCCGTGTGCTGCGCTGGAGCTGGCTCGCCAGAGCAGCTTCGTCACGCTGGCCACGTGACCCGGAAGTGTCTCCGGACAGCGCTGGCCCCCGGCCTCTTAAGCGAGATGGGCGCGCAACCCCAGAGTCGGTCACGACTGGCCCGTACGGGCAGGGGTACCTTTACCTTTACCTTTAATAAAAGCGTCACCATCATCGTCACCACGGAATAGGGTGTCCCTGTTTTCATCGGAGAAATGTTGGAGGGTATGACATTATACCTGAGCAGTTTTTAATTTCAGGGACTGGAGGGACCCTCTGGCAGTGCCTCGCATCTCTGAGGTCCACGGATGTCTCGCTGTACATTGCAAACTCCTTCATCTACCTTTCCCAGGAATGATTGCATCTCATGCCTCTGGTTGCCAAGGCCAGACTGCCATGAGAATACGCTCCCAGCGCCAAGGGAGTTGGTCACCACATCTTGAGAGAATGCCACCCTTTCCAGCAGGCCACCAGTTGTTGAGAAAAGTCGCTTTAGATAATGACAATCCGTGAGCCAGGGTTTCTGAAATATTCTGAAACCACCTCATTTAAACTGGAGCAAAAATTACTATTAGGGGTGGGGAGGCTGAGGGAGGAATTCCTGGTTCCTAAGTGAGAGAGATTGCAGGCAATGCAATCTGAGGATTAATTTTTGTCACAGCTTCACCCATGCATTGGTGGTGCGAACCGACCTTTGGGAGGGACCGAAGAGGAATTAATGGGCGAAACAGGGCTTGATAAATAAGTGAGGATAAGGGAGCACTGGGGGTTGGGTACGTGTGTGTGTCTATGAGAGAGAGCGAGAGCAGAAAGAAATGATTTTTAGTGGTCTAGGCAAGGACTTGTGGAGGAAGCTGATTTTGAAGGCAAGGGGAGCCAGCCTGCCAAAGAGGGGAGGCGGCAGCTGCTGCAGGCGTCTAATTTAATGCTCCATTCGGAGCCTTTAAAGATGTCTACTCGTTTCAGGAAAAGACCCAGAAAAGAAAGGAAGAAGTTCAGCTTGAAGCAGGGAGGGATGTGGCCACATATTACAACAGATGGTGGGACCCAAAAGGGAGGAATGTCTCAACCCTCCAACCCCCTGTCTTCCTTTTACACGTGTGTGTGCATGCACACACTGTGCAGCCTGGAAATATTGTTCTTGGGGGTTTATTACCCCCCCCCCACAAATTCCTGAGCCCCAGGGTCAGATGGTTCTGGTGTCCTTGTCCCAACGCTCCCATATGTTAGGGGAGAGGCGCAGTCCCTTGCCACCATCCTGAAATCTCTCTCTCTTTCTGTGTGGGGGCAAAGGAACGTGGGGAGAATATCAGCAGTGGAAAATGTTTTCTGGCTGGCAGTGACGGCCCCCTCCCTCCCTCTCTCTCTTTCTCTGCACAGTTGGAGGGGACTGGGCAGACCTCTGCGGTGGGCTCCTCCTTTTGCATCAGTTCATTGCCATGCGCCTCACATATCTCTGCTTGCCCAGCCCAGCCAGCAGCCTTCAGAAGCCTCCAGCCACTGACATTGAGGCAGGCAGTAAGGATTGAAGCTGGGGTAGGAGGGGTGTGTGTCAGCACAGCAGCAGGGGCTGAATAAAGGGGGTGGGGTGTAGGGCTGCAGCCCCCCCCCCCACTTCAGCCGGGTTACCTGGAGGAGAATTTAGCAAGACTCTTCCTGAGCTTTCTAGGAAAGCGTTTTTTTGAGGAATCGACCCTGGGATGCCTGGTGTGGAGTATTGAAGAAAGACGGGCATGTCTCTGAGCAGGTGCAGAGTTCTTCCCTAAGCATCTGGGATTAGAAACAGTGGCAATGTCGGGGAAGGATTTTGGGGGCAGATACCCCAGGGCTCTGCATAACAAGATGTATGGGGATAGGCTCTGCAAAGCAGCCGGGCTGGTACATTTTGAAGGAAGGGAGGGGGCACACTTGCTGTCATCTAAAGTGTCTCCCCCCGCCCCCCACCGCCAAGGAAGAGTCCAGCATCTAAAATGGTCTAACTTGCACCACTTGATTGGAAAGGAGGGCTTCAAGGTCAAAGAGTGTGACTTGCAGGCAAACGTCAGCCCTGGCATCTGGCTTTGTAAGAAATCAGCTCCAAGGCATTAGAGATCTGGTAGAACAGAGTTTGGAGGACAGGAATCTCTAGGCAGAGATTGTGGAGGGAAGGAGGAGAACTAGATCCTAGGGTTCTTCACAGGATAAGGTCATATTGGTGCATGAGACAAGATGGAGTTCAGAGCAAGGCTTGCCCTTTCTAGGACAGAGGGACCCTCCAGACTACCTCCCTTCTTCCTGCTGGTGTAGAATAATAGAATTACAGTGGTACCTCAGGTTACAGACGCTTCAGGTTACAGACTCCACTAACCCAGAAATAGTACCTCGGGTTGAGAACTTTGCTTCAGGATGAGAACAGAAATTGTGCTGCGGCGGCAGCGGGAAGCCCCATTAGCTAAAGTGGTACCTCAGGTTAAGAACAGTTTCAGGTTAAGAACGGACCTCCAGAACAAATTAAGTTCTTAACCCGAGGTACCACTGTATAGAGTTGGAATGGACCCCAAGGGCCATCTAGTCCAACTGACTGCAATTCAGAAATCTCAGCTAAAGCATCCTTGACAGGTCATCAACTAGATCGATCCTACAAGACAGGTAGCCATCCAACCTCTGCTTAAAAACCTCCAAGGAAGGAGAGTCCACAAGCTCCTGATGGAGTCCATTCCACTGTCGAACAGCTCTTACTGCCAGAAAGTTCTTCCTGATGTTTAGTCGGAATCTCCTTTCTTCTAAACTTGAAGCCATGGGTTCGAGTCCCACCCTCCAGAGCAGGAGAAAACAAGCTTGCTCCATCCTCCATTTGTCAGCCTTTGAAGATGGCTATCATATCTCCTCTCAGTCTCCTCTTTTCCAGGCTAAACACGCCCAGCTCCTCATAAGGCTTGGTTTCCAGACCCCTGATCATCTTGCTTGCCCTCCCCTGCGCACCTTCCAGCTTGTCAACACCCTTCGGTCAACATAGCCTGCAACATGTCACGGATACAATAAGAGTGCACCAGTGGTGGATTTACACTGGACTGTCCAGCTGTCCAGATATCATCCCACTTTATCAGCTGTTCTATGATACTTCTCCATTGTTATTGAGTTATTGCCGTCTGAAGTGGCACTCATGTGATATAAATGCAAGAAAAGCAGGACAATATCCTTGTCTCATCCCTACCCCACCCTCACGATTTTGTGGTACAAGAAAACTACAGGGTTTCAGACGGAAGCTGCAGGACAGGCACTGATTTGAAACAAAGCTGTTTGCCCAGCCTCAAACTTTTGCAGGTGCAAAAGGTATTGAAACAGATCGTGTACAGTTGCTCTAATACAGTCATGTGCACAAATATTCACGAGTGCAAAATGACAATAATTTAGCCAAGTAGAGCATGAGACTCTTAATCTCAGGGTTGTGAGTTCGAGCCCAACATTGGGCAAAAGATTCCTGCATTGCAGCGGGGAGGGGGACTGCTAGATGACTCTTGCAGTCCCTTCCGACTCTACAGTTCTATGATTCTGTGGTGGCAAGTGTAGCGGGAAGATTCGAGGACGATGAAAAATTTAAATATTTCAGACACACACAGAAAGAGAGAGACAGAGAGAAACAGTACCCATGCCTCTCTTCAAGAGCATTAGCTATTATTCTACAGTTCTCCACGACGTATTGGCAAACTGGGATTTTCAACTCTGATGAATATGAAAGATGAGGAAAGAGAAAGGCTTATTTGTGTGGATGAGGAGTTGAGAGTTTTTTTTGTCTGAAATTAGATGCGGGTGGCGCTGTGGGTAAAACCTCAGTGCCTAGGACTTGCCGATCGTATGGTCGGCGGTTCGAATCCCCGCGGCGGGGTGAGCTCCCATCTTTCGGTCCCAGCTCCTGCCCACCTAGCAGTTCGAAAGCACCCTTAAGTGCAAGTAGATAAATAGGGACCGCTCTGGCGGGAAGGTAAACGGCGTTCCGTGTGCTGCGCTGGTGCAGGCTTGCCAGAGCAGCGATGTCACACTGGCCATGTGACCCGGAAGTGTCTTCGGACAGCGCTGGCCCCCGGCCTCTTAAGCGAGATGGGCGCACAACCCCAGAGTCGGTCACGACTGGCCCGTACGGGCAGGGGTACCTTTACCTTAGACCTAATAGAAATGAGATTGCCCAGCAAAAGCAAGCTCAAACCTCTCATGGAGGTATAGATGTAAGGGGCTTGTTTTATAATTATATTTTGGGAATGATTCCTGTTCCTATGTGGCTGCCTTGTTTAATATTTTCTGGATGTCCCATGATCATATTATAAAGTAGTTGTGTTCTGTGTTATAAACCAAACACTTGATAGGAGTTCTTTCTGTTTCCTGATGGATTTCTTATCAATAAAAATAATAATTCAGTGCAGCGTGAGCAAATTCTTATTCCGAG
Organism: Podarcis siculus; assembly: GCA_034642415.1. Taxonomy (NCBI): domain Eukaryota; kingdom Metazoa; phylum Chordata; class Lepidosauria; order Squamata; family Lacertidae; genus Podarcis; species Podarcis siculus. The sequence goes on from JAXCMG010000034.1 coordinate 4,377,337, forward strand.
AGTGTGGCCCAGAGGAAAAAAGTTTGAGAGCCACTGCTTTATTGAAATTGAGGTGGCAGAGTTACAGATCGAACCACTTCTAAGGGCAGGCGGTGGCTCATACTTTTCAATGTGGCCCCACATGAATTAGCCGATCAGGGAGAGGAGTGCCATGCCAAACCATTCTGTCTAATGCGTTGATTCGCTACAGGGATGGGTTTGGTGGTTTTTTTTAATGGGACATCGCTGCTACTTCTTTCTGCAATATGTGTAGATAAGTTCATATTTGGAAAGCAAGGACCCCTCTAGGTCCCTGTGGTTTCTGGTCAATGGACTGGGGTCTGTTGAGTTGGAGGGGTTGATAGCCCATCAACTTGGACGTTCAAATCCAATGGATGGATTTGCAGTGGGGTGGATGGGATCGATGAGACAATAAGAATCAGGACTGGTGGAGGAGAGAAAAGTTGGATCTTCAGTTTGTGTGTGTGTGTGAATCTAGAAACCAAGAAGGTATAAAGTGAGGAAAGCCAGGATTCAAGGGGCCATTCCATCATCATCATCATCATCATCATCATCATCTAAATACAACACATCATCTGATGATCACAGGGTGGTTTTTGTATAAAAGCACAAAAATACATAACATAATGAGAAACAAAACATTCTCCCATCACACAGTTTAAAAGGCCATAGATTGTTTAATCAGCCAAAGGCCTGCATAAGGCGGAATATTTTTGCCCAGCGCCTAAAGATACATAATGAAGGCAGCAAACAAACCTCCCTGCGGAGAGTGTTTCAGAAACGGAACCACCATGGAAAAGCCCCCGTTCTTCTGTTGCCGCCCTCTGGACCTCTTGTGGAGGAGGTACACAAAGAAGGGCTGGGGATGATCATTGAAAGGTCCAGAATGGTTCATATGGGGAGAGTTGGTCCTTGGGGTATTGTGGTCCTGAGCCGTTTTAGGCTTTATAGGTCAAAGGTCCAGTATACTTGAAGGAGCGTCTCCACCTCCATCATTCAGCCCAGACACTGAGGTCCAGCTCCAAGGGCTTTCTGGCAGTTCCCTCACTGCGAGAAGCCAAGTTACAGGGAACCAGGCAGAGGGCCTTCTCGGTAGTGGCACCCGCCCTGTGGAACGCCCTCCCACCAGATGTCAAAGAGAAGAACAACTACCAGACTTTTAGAAGACACCTGAAGGCAGCCCTCTTTAGGGAAGCTTTTAATGTTTAACAGACTATTGTATTTTAATACTTTGTTGGAAGCCGCCCAGAGTGGCTGGGAAAAACCCAGCCAGGTGGGCGGGGTATAAATAAATTATTATTATTATTATTATTATTATTATTATTAAAGGCAGCACTCTGAGTTTGGCCTGGAAACTAATTGGCAGCCAGTGTAGTCGGGCCAGGATTGGCATTAAATGCTCCAAACATCTCCCGGTGAGCAAACTGGCTGCCGAATTCTGCACCAGCTGAAGTTTCCCCTCCGTCTTCAGAGGCAGCCCCACGTATAATTAGTTTGGTGTGTCTATATCTGAGCTGCAGCTTGCAATCTAATGCTGCCAGGTGCCAAGGTTCCTGGATTCTTTGAAAGCGGGATGATCAGAAGCACAATGGCGGGGAGCACTCTCAGGAAGGAGTGACATTGCCGAATGCTGATTCTGCCTCTGCACCCTATCCATGACATGCTCTGCGCCTTCCTCCCAGAGGTGCTGCTGTGTATCTGGCAGGAATTAGTGCTGACGAGAAGGAGAGATTGGAAATTGATTCCCGGGGCTGGATTCATCTTCTCTCCCCGACCCCTATCGATGGCCTGTCACCCCAATGCCCTTCCTGTCTCTCTCGAAATCTTCTGCCTGCAAGTGATGAGGGATGCAGTAAAAAAAGATCCCCTCTCCTCTTAACCCCCTGATCCTACTCTCTGCGGTGATCATTGCACTCCCCTGTAGCAAAAATGAGGGCACCGTTCTGTCCAGCACGGTGGTGAAACTGAGAGACAGATAGACCGACCGAGGGTGTGATCCAGACTGGTAAAATAATTCAGGAGTTCTGGGTTGTCGCTGTCCCCCCCCCTTACTAGGCACCACTTCCTGTCTGGAAACAAGCCTTTGAGATGCCCTTTTTACTGCACTTTTATGATGATTCGCGCTTGCGATGGTAATGCAGTGGTTATACACGAACCTGTTTTGGATGCTGATTGTGCCTGCAGACATTTTGGGGTGGACACTCTGTTTTGTTTCCAATCAGGGCATGCTCCTTATTGCCCTGCTGAAGAAATCTGGCAACTTTTTATGCAACATTTCTTTTCTTTTTTTGGGGGGGGAGTTTCCACTGTTAAAAAATCAGGTATATAAGTTAGGCGCCAAATGGCACCTTGAATCTAGGTTGCAGTTGCCACAACAGGATGTCTATTCTCCAGGGGGACTAGATCAGACATCCCCAAACTCGGCCCTCCAGCTATTTGGGGACTACAATTCCCATCATCCCTGCCCACTGGTCTTGATAACTAGGGATGATGGGAGTTGTAGTCACAAAACAGCTGGAGGGCCGAGTTTGGGGTTGCCTGGACTAGATGTATACCTGTATACCTGAAGGAGCATCTCCACCCCCATCGTTCAGCCCGGACATTGAGGTCCAGCTCTGAGGGCCTTCTGGCGGTTCCCTCACTGCCAGAAGTGAAGTTACAGGGAACCAGGCAGAGGGCCTTCTCGGTAGTGGCACCTGCCCTGTGGAACGCCCTCCCACCAGATGTGAAGGAAACAAACAACTACCTGACTTTTAGAAGACATCTGAAGGCAGCCCTGTTTAGGGAAGTTTTTAATGTTTGATGTTTTATCACTTATTATTATTAATAATAATATTCTGTTGGGAGCCACCCGGAGTGGCTTGGGAAACCCAGCCAGATGGGCGGGGTATAAATTATTATTATTATTAAACCCTTGGGATGCCTTCTAATGCTACAATTCTATGATTCAATGATCTCAACTACATTGCTTGACTGTAGCTTACTCTTACAACAATTCACTTGTCCCAGAATGCAAGGAGAAACACTCCCAGTGAAAATGGAAATGGTATTAACTATCGAGTAAGACACAGGTTTTCTAAGTGTGCTTGCCAACCTGGTGCCCAGAAATCTCCACGGGGTTGCCATTGGACCTGTGCCAGTAACAAAACGCACTTGGCGCCTGGCTAATTTTGAACACTTCATGTTGGTCCCTCTTTTATAGCACTATAGTGCAAGGATTCTCTGCCAGATGTCAGTATTGCAGGAACACCGGGGAAGCATCACAGAGCAACTAACAAAGCACAGTGCTGTGTGGATGGCCCGGTATAAACCCATCACTATTGCATTATATTTTGTGCCAACAACCTGCTGCAGGATATACCTGCACAAACCCCACGGTCTGGAGGGATCCTTAACCCTAACATTCTAGGAAGTGTGACATGTCCTGGAGAGTACTGGGCAGTGTCCCTCTTGTGTCACTTTAATGCATATTAAAACCCTTGCGCCGGTCCCATTCTGGATTCCTTTTGGCTGCATGAACCAGAAGACAACAATCCAGGGCTGAAATTACATTTTCTGCTCTTCACATTTTCAAGGCTGAAAGCCAGTGGGCCCAGTTCCCAACGATGGCCTTCCATCTGTTGGTGCCTTGGCCTGTTCTTCCTAGCCTCTGAATACTGTGTTCTAGTACTCAGTGGTGGCCTTAGAGGAAAAAAAGAAACAGAAACGGCCGTAGTTGTTCTGGTGCTATGTAGCAATAGGCTGAGGGTTCACCCACACCTCTGTTTGACCCATGATTTCTTCCATTCGTCCTGTGATTTCTAGTCATGAGTCTGAGAGGTTCTTTTTGCATCCTGCCACTTTCCTGAGGAAAACCTGTTTTTGAATCGGAACAAATATTGGCCTGCATAAAACCCAGTTGACATTTGTTCCTGCTCAGCAGTAAACGGTGGTCTTTCCCGGGGATGAGGCCTGAGGCTGCAGTTTTACACGTGTAAGCAGTTAAGTAAAGGTAAAGGGACCCCTGACCATTAGGTTCAGTTGTGGCCGACTCTGCGGTTGCGGCGCTCATCTCGCTTTATTGGCCAAGGGAGCCGGTGTACAGCTTCTGGGTCATGTGGCCAGCATGACTAAGCCGCTTATGGCGAACCAGAGCAGTGCATGGAAACGCCGTTTACCTTCCCGCCGGAGCGGTACCTATTTATCTACTTGCACTTTTGATGTGCTTTCGAACTGCTAGGTTGGCAGGAGCCGGGACTGATCAATGGGAGCTCATCCCGTCGCAGGGATTCGAACCGCCAACCTTCTGATCAGCAAGTCCTAGGCTCTGTGGTTTAACCCACAGCACCACCCGCGTTACCCTGCTGTATTTATTCTTGCAGAGATCCAGGAAGGAAACTCATTGGCAGGAGATTCAAGACAGGCAAAAGGGCCGGCTTCCTCACACAACACATGCCTATGGAACTTCCTGCCACCAGACGCAGTTCTAGCCACGGGCTAAAATGGTTTTTAAAGGAAACCAGGCAAATTAGTGGACAAGAGGCCTGTTGGTGGCCTATGTCTTCATGGAGCCTATGTGTTCAGGGGCAGTATACCTCTGAATATCAGTTGATAGAGACCAACGGCAGGAGAGGACTATTGCCTTCACTGCCTGGTTCTGGGCTTCATGGAGGCGTCTGCATGGGACTTAGGGTGCTGGGCTCTTCTTTCGAGAGGGTTTCAGGGGCCCAACACTAGGAAGGTTTGTCGCTCTTGTTGCCTGTTTTCCCCAAGCCTTGTACTTTCCAGAACAAGAACCTTCAGAACCCAGCAGCTGGGTCTGAAGGCCAGCCAACTTGCAATTTGTATAATGCATAATTTTTTTCCGGGTGTTAAAGGATGATTAACTGTCAGGCTGGAATAAGCTGAGAGAGGCAGGCAGATTCCCCGTTTGAGAAAGGCAAGACGTCCTTCGGAAAAAGCGACAGTGTGCATGTGGGATCAATCAGGTAATAACTGGAGGGAATTTATTCAGTGCCCCTGACTTCAGGTTCCCAGTGGACTGTTGACGTCTTAAAATCCATGGACCGCGGAGTGGAAAGGAGGACCAGGTTAGAAGGGGACTCTTTTGCAGTGGGCATAGACTTGCTTCAGAGTTAATACGCATAGGATTCCTATAATCCTAGAATTGAAGAGTTGGAAGGGACACTGAGAAACGTACTGGGAGCCAGTGAAGATCCTTTAAGACCTGTGTTATATGGTCCTGGCGGCCACTCCCAGCCACCAATCTAGCTGCCCCAGTCTAAATAATAATAACAATAATTTTATTATTTATATCCTGCCCACCTGACTAGGTGGCCCCAGCCACTCTGGGTGGCTTACAACATATATAAAAACATGATAAACATTAAAGCTAAAGGGCTGCCTTCAGATGTCTTATAAACGTTGTATCATTACTTATCTCCTAACTCCATACCCTCGCAACATTTCTCCGATGATAATAAGGGCGTCCTAAGGAAAAGAGAAGGGACGTGGGTGGCGCTGTGGGTTATACCACTCCGTCGGGAAGGTAAATGGCGTTTCCATGTGCTGCTCTGGTTCGCCAGTAGCGGCTTAGTCATGCTGGCCACATGACCCGGAAGATGTACGCCGGCTCCGTTGGCCAATAAAGCGAGATGAGCGCCGCAACCCCAAAGTCAGCCATGACTGGACCTAATCGTCAGGGGTCCCTTTAGCTTTAAGGAAAAGAGGGACATTCCGGGATCAAATCAGAAACCGAAACAGCTTCTGTAAATCCGGGACTATCCATAGAAAATAGGTACACTTGGAGGGTCTGCCAAGTGCTGACGCCAGACCTAGATATGTCATTCCTGCTAAGGCTATATCTCAGTCTAGAAACCTGGGTGGTGAGTGCTAGCACTGCAGGTCTTCATGAGACTGATCTTCCAAGCGCAGGACGGCACAGTGATTTTGAATCATCTTGCCAAAATCAAAAATCTCGGCTTTCCTTCCTTCTTTTTTTTCTCCCCCTCTCCGAATGTCACAGCCCAACTGTCTTGCACTGATGGTAGCAGTTGAAAGCTTTGCAAATATGTTGGCAGGAGTCCTTGCTGCTACCAGCAACCCAGGAACGAGGGGGGTGGGGGTGGGGTAGGGGGAGCTTCCACTTGTCAAAGGAAGCATCTCCTGGCATGCCTCCCACGCTACAACCAGCAGAGCGTTTGCAGTCAGGTTGAGGGAGCCATTCCCCCCACTGACCTCTCCTGCTTCACCAAGGCCATATAACACCGGTCCTGAAAGACCTACATTGGCTCCCAGATTGTTTCCGAGCACAATTCAAAGTGTTGGTGCTGACCTTTAAAGCCCAAAACCAGGCATAGGCAAACTCGGCCCTCCAAATGTTTTGAGACAACAATTCTGGCAGTTCCCTCACTGCGAAAAGTGAGGTAACAGAGAACTAGGCAGAGGGCCTTCTTGGTAGTGGCGCCCGCCCAATGGAACGCCCTCCCAGCAGATGTCAAGGAAATAAACAACTACCTGACTTTTAGGAGATATCTGAAAGCAGGCCTGTTTAGGGAAGTTTTTAATGTTTGATGTTTCATCGTGTTTTTACTATTCTGTTGGGAGCCACCCAGAGTGGCTGGGGAAACCCAGCCAGATGGGCGGGGTATAAATACATTATTATTATTATTATTATTATTATTATTAGTAGTAGTAGTAGTAGTAGTAATATTATTAGTATTAGTATTATTAACTGGCAAGATTAAAGGCTTAGGCAGTTTTATGGAGGACAAGGACTACTGGGGTCTAGTAGCTTTGATAGAACCTCCAAGTTCAGGGGCAGTACACCTCTAAATGAAAAACAGATTCGAAGGGATGGCTGCTATTACCATTAGCAATAGGGTGGACTTTTGCTTCCTTGCTGTGAAACAGGAGACTTTTAATCTCAGGGTGGTGGTTTTGAGCCCCATGTTGAGCAAAAGAGTCCTGCATTGCAGGGGGCTGAACTAGATGACCCTCACGGCCCCTTTAAACAATTCTATGATTCTATGAAACAACGCTTTGCAGAGATTAATTAAACTGTAAAAATGGTGGTAGATTTTCCCAGCAACAGCAAATTCTAGAAACTTGCACTTTTTTTATTTCGTTTCATTTCATTTTACTATTTTCTTATACAGCTGCGATTCTTATTATGCTCAAGTCTAAAGCAGATGACTGTCTCTCCACTTACCCAGCGAGTTTGTGGGTGTGCAGAACACACACGCACTCATTTTTATGCCTACACTTTTTCTGGGAGTGGGGCGAGGATTGAGAGTGAATGAGTAAACGTGTGTGTGAGAGAGAGAGAGACAGTTTCAAAGTCTGCGGCCACCTGCATTTTTAACCATTTGATATGTGGACGGAACGCCGGCAAGCAGTTGCTGGCAGGTTGCCACAGAGATTGCAGAGCCTAGGGCTTGTTTTCAAGAGTGTGATCCTAGTTTTGTGGGTTTCTTGCCATTAACATTTTCGCAGCGGTGTATTTATGTGCGCAGGTACAGCGTAACCTGATTTGGCCAAATGGCCTAGAAAATAGGATGTCAGATTCAAAGGAGGACGGGGCTTCTGGGCATCTTTTAAGGAGAGGCAATTTCAGCCAAGACAGAATCTCCTCAAAAAACTCTTTTCTTCCACATCTGTTAAAGACGCAGGAGCCACGCCCTCTTTTACATGTGGTCGCCCTACCTGAAAACACCCCGAAAAGTGATATAGTTGTGGATCATCTTTTCCCATCTCTTCTGCTCACTTCCCTGAACATTTGCCATTTTACTCATTCTCCCCTTTAACTGTTCCAAAGCTTGCTTGATGCCAATATTTCCACAAATGCTGAGTCTCTGACCCCCTAGTGGGGTTGTGGTGAGGTCACACCCTCTTTGATAACTGATAGACTCTGGTGCATCTTTATTGCTGTTTGAGGTCATAGCGGAGTAGTTTAAGTCTCTAAATAGGGTCATGTCGGAAAGGAGTTCTGTGGTGTCTTACAATTTCCCGGAGCTTCAAAGGGGGCACAGAATGGCCTCGGCTGACTCAGTCGCTCTGCAAGTTGGGAGGAAGCACCCGGATTGATGGCCGGACATGATAACGTCATTAATAATGATACTTAACATTTGTTTTCAAGTACTCTGAAAATACCTATCCATTCTGAAGGAAATCAGCCCTGACTGCTCACTGAAAGGACAGATCCTGAAGCTGAGGCTCCAATACTTGGGCCACCTTGTGAGAAGAGAAGACTCCCTGGAAAAGACCCTGATATTGGGAAAGATGGAGGGCACAAGGAGAAGGGGACGACAGAGGACGAGATGGCTGGACAGTGTTCTCAAAGCTTCTAACATGAGTTTGACCAAACTGCAGGAGGCAGTGGAAGACAGGAGGGCCTAGCGTTCTCTGGTCCATGGGGTCACGAAGAGTCGGACACGACTAAACGACTAAACAGCAACAACTTAGAGCATTATGTGGTGTGGTGGTCACTGAACAAGTTTCTGCAATCAAGGCAAAGAGCTGGACAATATAACAGGAGCCTGGAACGGGGCAATGTATCTACTAATAAGGGCATTCTTAGGACATGTGAGATCATTAGACATCCCTCGACAGAGATGCCAGGGCCTGAACTGGAAATTTGTTTCCTGAAGGTGGGATGTTGCTGAGTCAGTTTTTCTGGACTGTCTATGTTTGGTGCCCTCTGGGAACAGAAGGCATGGAACAACAGCCCCTTTGATAAGCAGGCAGAATTAAGACTGTGATTGGCAACTCCTGTGACAGGCAGGCAACATAAAGCCTTTGGATTGGTTACTCCCGATATAAACAGAACTAGGAGCCTAGTTGTCTCTCCACACCTGGTCAATAGAGCAGAATGTTTCACCAGTGGCAATTCCAGCTTCAGAAAGTGACCTCAGGGAACCTGGACCACAAAACGCATATGGTCTGCATCTATCTATGACTGACCACAGGCCCTGTCGTGCCAAGAATGGCAAACTGATGGTTCCCACACCGATTTTTGAAGCATTTTTCTAAACTGAACAAATAGTTCATAGAATCATAGAATTGTATAGTTGGAAGAGATCCTGAGGGTCATCTAGTCCAGCCCCCTGCAATGCAGGAATCTCAACTCAAGCATCCGTGACAGATGGCCACCCAACCTCTGCTTAAAAACCTCCAAGGAAGGAGAGTCCACCACCTTCCAAGGGAGTCCATTCCACTGTCAAACAGCTCTTACTGTCCGAAAGTTCTTCATGATGTTTAGTAGAAATCTCCTTTCTTGTAACCTGAAGCCATTGGTTTGAGTCCCACCATCCAGAGCAGGAGAAAACAAGCTTGCTCCATCTTCCATGTCACAGCCCTTCAGATATCTGAAGATGGCTATCATAGCACCTCTCAGTCTCCTCTTTTCCAAGCTAAACATACCCAACTCCCTCAACCATTCCTTGTAAGGCTCGGTTTCCAGACCCTTCATCATCTTGGTTGCCCTCCTCTGCACACATTCCAGCTCATCGACATCCTTCTTAAATTGCAGTGCCCAGAACTGGACACAGTATTCCAGGTGTGTCTACTGTCAGTTTTCCAACTTACTTGGAGCTCTGTGCATTCAAGATCAGCCTTGCTATTGAGCGAGATTTCCGAAAAGACTTTCTTGCCCATATGGAATGCAAGATGTCCAGAGACAACTAGGTTCTAGGTTCGAGCAAAAAGCTTTGTGTGCTGGCTCATTTGTAGGTTTGTTAAAAGCAAAAACAAGCTCCCATGCAAGACACTGGCTCTTCTGAAAGTTAATTTAAGAGGCACTTTTTGCTGAGACAGATTTGCTGGTTATCTCAGATGTGACAACAGGCAGAGCTTAGCTCCTTTTGCAGCAGGTTAAGTGGGTGATGCTTAAAATCCATTTTTTTTTACAAGCAGAGTGTGGCAAGGACTTCCTGTTGGGCCATAAAGATAGCAACATTAAGCACTGAACATATATGTAGTCAATATAAATACAAATGTTAAAATACAAGTGGGATTTTGAACAAAATGTTCCGGTGCAAAATTCATTTCTTTGGGGTTCCAGCCAGCCTAATCCGTCGGGAAGGTAAACAGCGTTTCCGTGCGCTGCTTTGATTCACCAGAAGCGGCTTAGTCATGCTGGCCACATGACCCGGAAGCTGTACGTCGGCTCCCTCGGCCAGTAAAGCGAGATGAGCGCCGCAACCCCAGAGTCGGCCATGACTGGACCTAATGGTCAGGGGTCCCTTTACCTTTACCCCTATTTTCATTGGCGAAATGTTGGTGGCCCAGGCCTAAGGACCAACCAGCACTTAGTTTGCTGTTAGTATGTATGGCATCTGTCCTAGTTCCCCTTTAGTCTTGTGGGTCAGGCAGCGGGGGCGAGGACTTTAACGTGGTCTGAATTTCTCTCTTTTAGGCTTTCACAAATTGGGAGAGGCGCACATGTTCTGCTGCCAGGGCATCAGCGACATCGCACCTTGCGGTCTTGGTGCTACACCCTGAATTGTGATGTTGTGTCAGCAATGCGTTCTGTTACTCACCCAAGCCCCAGTCCCTCGGTGCTAGTTTATCACTCATGGATTGCAGCGTCAAGTGATGGATGTGTGAACATGTAGAGGGGCCGGGTATGAATGTCGAGCTCATGGGCTAGATGCAGCCTTTGGGAGGGCCCTCCCCTTCCCATCTTTTATTATTTTATTTTTTTAGTCTATATATTTATTTTATTTGAAGCATGACCTTCCTGCTCTTCACCCCAAAAAAGTCCACCCATTTTCAAGTGATATATAAAGCAATGACAGGAAGGGGAAAGTGGTGGGATTGGAGGAGGAAAACTTTAATTTAGCTAAGACAGATTTCCCCCTGATGGGCTGTAGGTCTCCTGTTGTGGTTTTTTTTTTAAAAAATAACACATATTTTTAATTAAAGATTTCTTGATTTACAAAAGTATGTGCAATGTCTCTTTTTTTTGAGTTACATGTTCTACAGATCAGTTTCATTTGTTGAGACATTGGTGTTCCATTAGGAAGAAAATGGTCCCCTCTTGGCCCTGCCCCTCCCTGTCCCACAATGAAATTAGGAGGCTTTTTTATTTTAAAAAACAACAAACCACCCTGATTGCTGTGCAAGAGATATATTCAGTGGGGGAGTCACAGCTAGGAAGGTAAATCCTGCCCTCCCTGCATGCTACAGCACTCCCCCATCTCTGAAAATGAGCCTCCCCACAGCAATTTGGTGTTAAAATTGGTGCCCCTGGAGTCTTTTAACACACTAATAGTCGTGCAGGCAATGGGGTGGATTGGGGCTCAAAGGACAAAGCAAGCAAATGGCACATTTTGCACACGACTATTGGCCACTTGCAACCAAATAATAATAATAATAATAATAATAATAATAATAATAATAATAATAATTTATTTACACCCTGCCCTTCTGGCTGAGTTTCCCCAGCCACTCTGGGTGGCTTTGAACAAATATTAAAAATACAATAAAACATCAAACAGTAAAAACTTCCCTAAACAGGGCTGCTTTCAGATGTCTTCTAAAAGTCAGATACAGTGGTACCTTGGGTTACAGACGCTTCAGGTTACAGACTCCGCTAACCCAGAAATAGTACCTTGGGTTAAGAACTTCATGATGAGAACAGAAATCGCGCGGCAGCAGCAGGAGGCCCCATTAGCTAAAGTGGTACCTCAGGTTAAGAACAGTTTCAGGTTAAGAACGGACCTCCAGAACGAATTAAGTTCTTAACCTGAGGTACCACTGTACTGAAGTAGTTTATTTCCTTGACATCGGATGGGAGGGCATTCCACAGGGCGATGCCTGGGCGCCAAAATGACGGCTGACATCTCCACCCTCTGGAGGTGCATGCCTGGGGAATCATTGAATCTGGACTGTTTTCACACACTAGCAACACACCCCGTTGAATTACATCAGTTATATTTTATCTGCACAATCACAATGAATTTCTTGAACCAAATTGTTTTTTTTCCTGTGCAGCCTGAGCAGGAGCCATCCCCATCAAGAAAAAGAGGTCGGAATAGGACCGTCCCTGGATCAAGTGACTTTTTGAGTTCGCAAAGCTCTTAACCTAGCTCAGGGTTGTTACCTGAACCAGCCAGATGTTTGACTGGGAATCAATTACAGTTAGTCCATCACAGCAAGACTTTAGAGCTGTTTGGCCCCCCAAAATGGCAACTAGACATTCCATTTTGGCGACTGTAACCTTGGATTAAGGAGCCATTTGGCGCCTAGCTTGTCCATCTGCGTTTCTAACACTGTTACCAAGCAGACACAGACAGGGGAACTTTGCTTAGTTTAGTTCCAGCCCGAGTTTGCATTGCAATGTATCGTCCCAGCCCCTCTTGGCAGGTCGGTCCTGCAAGTTGATAAGCTCTTGAGCCCTTCAATCCTGCCTCTGGAGAAGAATGGAGGTGTGTGTGTGTGTAGAGAGAAGATACCCAACTGCGACATTCTCTCTAGAACCAACAGAAACGTCCCCTTTGTCCCTGTGACTTCCTATAAAAACCTCTGGGGCTGCACATTTAGTGCAGTTGGTGCACCGAGGACGCCTCTCTTTGATGATGTCTAATGAGCCTGCTGTACAGATGGCATTCAGTGGGGAGGAATGGTGCAGCTGGCATGCTTGGGGATTTGGACGGTGGCGTTATAAATCAGGCTCGAGCAACCTGCTCGCTACAATGGAACCTCTTTGGGAACTTTGCATCTGCCAAGAGGGAAGGCTGGTATATAGCTGAGCAAATTATCTTGGAGGTCCTAAAGTGTCATAATTTCGCAGCGTGGTGCCAGAGATGGTCATAGATGCCTGGCCACTGTTGTGGAGAGGAACTGCCTCCTTGTCCTCCACTGTTCCAGTTGAGGTTCTGCGTCTCCTTAACTCCTGGCCTAGGGATGAGGAACTTGTGGTCCCAGAGACATAGCTGTCAACTTACAGATTTGAAAATAAGGGCCCAGCAGCCTTGAAAATAAGGGATCAGCAGCCAAAATAAGGGATTTTCCGAACACAGGTATGTTCAACTTCTGAGCCCCTCTGAGCCAAAGGCAGAAAACCCAGCCAGCAGCCAAACGAAGCCTCAAGCGGTGGTTCCCACAGCGCAGCAACCTGGCAAAGGGGATGCAGCAAGGAAAACCACTGTCACCTCTCCGCTGGGAAGCGCTGAGCAAAGGCGAGTCCTCAGGCAACGTGGCTGATTTGATCGGCACAAGGCATGCAAGCTCCACCCCCCAGTCGTTCTTAGACTTCTTATTGGGTGAGCAACGCAGCCAAGCAACACAGTTGGAGCCTCCCTCCTCCCTGGCCGGCAGGGAGGGAGGGAGACGAGCTGCTTCCTTTGAAACCTGGGAAATGTAAGGGACATCATCAATAAGGGACAGCAGCGGGACTTTCCCACCAAATAAGGGACAGTTGACAGCTATGCCCAGAGATGTTGCTGGATTCTGACTCCCACCAACCCCAGTTAACAAGGCTGGCGGTCAGGTGAAATCCAGCAACATCTGGAGGGCCACATGTTCTCTATCTCTGCCCTAAATCGTTCCCATCCTTAGTTTGAAAGTGAGGTGTTCAATGATGCCTTTTGGCCAAGATAACTGGTTTCAATGCCCGGCTACTCTCTTCCTGGAAGGAAAAAGCACTTTGCAAGTACCTAGCGGTTGGAGGATGGATGGCGGCTAACGGATTGAGGTTGAATCCTGACAAGACAGAAGTACTGTTCTTGGGGGACAGGGGGCGGGCTGGTGTGGAGGACTCCCTGGTCCTGAATGGGGTAACTGTGCTCCTGAAGGACCAGGTACGCAGCCTGGGGGTCATTCTGGACTCACAGCTGTCCATGGAGGCACAGGTTAATTCTGTGTCCAGGGCAGCTGTCTACCAGCTCCATCTGGTACGCAGGCTGAGACCCTACCTACCTGCGGACTGTCTTGCTAGAGTGGTGCATGCTCTAGTTTATCTCCTGCTTGGACTACTGCAATGCGCTCTACGTGGGGCTACCTTTGAAGATGAGTCGGAAACTGCAATTAATCCAGAATGTGGCAGCGAGACTGGTGACTGGGAGTGGCTGCCGAGACTACGTAACACCCGTCCTGAAAGATCTACATTGGCTCCCAGTACATTTCTGAGCACAATTCAGAGTGTTGCTGCTGACCTTTAAAGCCCTAAACGGCCTTGGTCCTGTATACCTGAAGGAGTGTCTTCAGCCCCATCGTTCTGCCCAGACACTGAGGTCCAGCCCCAAGGGCTTTCTGGCGGTTCCCTCACTGCGAGAAGCCAAGTTACAGGGAACCAGGCAGAGGGCCTTCTCGGTAGTGGCACCTGCCCTGTGGAACACCCTCCCACCAGATGTCAAGGCAATAAGCAACTATTTTACTTTCAAAAGACAACTGAAGGCGGCCCTGTTTAGGGAAGTTTTTAATGTTTGATGCTGTATTGTTTTTAATATTTGGTTGGAAGCTGCCCAGAGTGGCTGGGGAAACCCAGCCAGATGGGCGGGGTATAAATAATATATTATTATTATTATTATTATTATTATTATTATTATTATTATTATGGAGTTGAGGAACACACTTTCACATTTTAGTGTCGACAGTTCCATTGGCCATGGAATCCTACTGAAGTGACTTGGTGGGTTCAAATTTGGTGGCATTATATTGCAGTTTATCTACTCCTACCCGGGGGCTTCCACCAGAGATTAGCATTGTATAATGTCTGCTCAACCCCACAGCCTTTCTGTCCCCCCTCCCCATGCATTTTTTCCTATCATAACATTTATATACAGCTTGATTATTTAAAAGAAACCTTCAAAGTGGTTTACGGAAAGAATATACAATAAATTTATCAGTAAAAACAGCTATTTCAAGTCTTTGTATTTCAAGTTTTGGTACCGCTGTACACAGCCATAAACAACCTGGGACATGGTTACTCGAGAGACTGTCTGCCGTGTGGGCCAACTCTCATGTTAAGATCAGTTGCAGACGCTCTCTTGGTGCTGCTATCATTCCCTGAGGCTCAATACATGTGTGAGAGCCTTCTAGGTGGTAGCTCCCCAGCCTTGGAAATTCCTGCTGCATTAAATTTCCAACACCAGTTAAAGGACCGGTTGCTCGCACCAAGCCTTTGTTGGAATTTCAGTGCCATGTTTGGTTGATATGGTTGTGAGTAGGGCTGGGCGATATCTAGTTTTCAACATTGTGATATATCTTATATTTTGATTTTATTCTGTGAACTGCCCTGAGACCCCCAGGTATAGGGTGGCATATAGTACTACTACTACTACTACTACTACTACTACTATAGTAATAATAATAATGTTACTTGCTTTTAGTACACTGCCATTTTAAGTGTGCATCTTGTACAATTTCAAATGTATTTTAATTGCACCCTGCTCTGAAATTCCTCTGAGATGGAAGGTGGGTTTAGAAAGTTTCAAAAAATATTTTACAATCATTTAAATATATATATATATATATATTTAAAGAATGCTTCTTCCCTTTTCCATGCCAGCAAACTGTCCACCCAGGTTTGAAGTCTAGCATTGCAAGCCAAATAGCCCTGAGCAGCACTTAAATCTGTTCTGTTGCCTGAATATGCTGGGCCTTTCGCTAGATGCCAAGCCACAGGTGGTTGACTAAATACGCTTAATTGGAAATATTCTTGTTCTGTCTCCAAACATATGAAGAACAAGGAAAAAAAAGAGAATCTGACAGCCTCTGAGAACCTGAGTCTGAGGGGAGATAAAACTGAATTTATGTCTCCTTTTGCTCGCTGTCTTGCTATCTAAGCCTTCAGCGCGTTTTGCCAATACATTTTCCAGCTTATCCCAGCAACAACAGGGACTAAAAACTTAGCCTTCTTAAAAAAGAAAGCTGCCATTCTCACAGGAGTTTGCAGAAAGCTGCCTCGGGGCTACATGCAGCCGGAGGGTGCTTTTCACAACCCACCTGTGGTGAAGATGCTGGCAACTCATGGTTTAATATCATCAGTAAAATTTAAACAGGGATAACTGTAATTACGGATAATCACAGGTGGAAGGGCACCACCTACAATTAGAAGGTTGGATTTTGACGGAATTGCCACAGTGATAAGATTCGCCGGGGAAATGCGTGCGCTCTCTCTCTCTCTCGTTTTGTTTTGTTTTGCTTGCTCAGATACTAAGCCTGATGGATTTTCTTCTCTGGATAGGATAATGGCATTTTAAAACCAGATCTGATCCTTTCCAAAATTGGCAGCGTATCCTTGAAGCCTCAGTGGCCAGAACTGCTGAAAAACCCGTGTTCCTGGCCAGATTATTCAGCTACGGTGCAGCCTAGCTCTTGGGCATAAGCTATACCCAGGCGAAGGTCCATGGCTGGTTTCACTGTTGGCTTGCAGTGGTCCATTCTGTCATCTTCTGGTGGTGGTCTGGGTTTTGCCAGTTGCCAGGGGACAGGATGGCCAAAGCAGAGTTCAGTGCCCTGAGAGACCAACGGTCAGGGGTAAGCAAACACGGACCTGCAGGGCAGCAATGCAGAGGCTGCCTAGATGAATAAATAGCCGAGGGAATCCTATGGCAAGTGCAAGTGAGAGGCAGCCTAAGCAAACAGCTTGCCATGTGGCAAAGCTATTCCTGCACTCGACTATTTCAGACTTGGGGGGGGGGGGGAGAGTGATGCAGTTTGGTAATTTTAGCCCATCTGGGCTCCATGATCTTGAGCTCTCCATGCCCTTTATAGATGGTGATGTGCCCTTCTCAGTGCCAGATTTACGTACAGTGGTACCTCTGGTTGCGAATGGGATCCGTTCTGGAGCCCTGTTCGCAACACGAGCAGAACGCAACCCGTGTCTGCACGTGCGCTGGTCGCAATTCGCCGCTTCTGCGCATGCACATGACGTTATTTTGAGCGTCTGTGCATGTGCGAGGGGCAAAACCCGGAAGTAACCCTTTCCGGTACTTCCGGGTCGCCGCGGGACGCAACCTGAAAAGATTTAACCTGAAGCAAACATAACAAGAGGTATGACTGTATAAGCTAAACAAGCTATAGCTTAGGGCCCCTCTCTCTTGGGCCCCCCCCCAAAAAAAAATAAAGGGAAAAAGCTGGATGTACATTTCCAAAATATAAGATAAAAAACAAATAAAACAAAGTCTACATGGAGCAACAGTGTTTTGAATTGTGTAGGCTCCTATGATGTAAGTCATGGGCCCCGCCTGCTAGCCTGCTCCCTAAAATATCACTTCTTTGCTCCTTTCTATATATAGGGTGCCTACATTCTGCATGGACTGGCTGCATGACAACATGTGCTAATGGCTTTAGATACCTATTAGGTCCATAAATTACCATATAGCATATATTCAACGCAAAAACCAGCGACAATTTGTTGTTGACGAAGGACAGCTGGACTTATAAAGGGCCCCATTACCTTCAGTAGCTTAGGGCCTCATCAAACCTAAATGGGGCCCTGGCCCTGCTTCACTTACTTAGGGTATCCATGTATGTATTGTCAAAAAAGAGAAAATGCATCCCCCCCCCCCCCCCAAAAGGTACAGATTTGCATAACATTTGCATGTACTAATATGTATAGATGCAAATTTAGGAAACAATTGCTATAATTTTAAATTTTTAAATTCATTTTTTAAAGATTATTTTTACTTGATTTTACAAGCGTAGAGTTATAACAATACCAAATCAACACCCACATTTAGTGATTTCTCTGAATCCCCTCCATGGGTCTTATTGTCAACGTTTTCAACTGCATATTATTTCGTAGTCCATATTTTATATCTGTCCATACTGTCCATAATAATTGTTACATTACAAGTGTTATTAAAATCCTGCCCTTGTTTTCATCTGCTTACAGTGGTCTCCTAAATAAATGGTAAATTTCCCCCATTTTTTCTTGATGTTTTTGTCTTCTTGGTTTCTGAGCTTTGACAGTCAGTTTTGCCAGTTCAGCATAGTCCATCCGCTTGGTTTGCCATTCGTCTCTGGTCGGGTTTTCTTTCCGTCTCTGGGCTAGCAACATCCGTGCGGCTGTTGTTGCATACATAGAGAGTTTTTTCTGCTCCTTTGGGATATCAGTGCCTACAATTCCTAATAAAAAAAGCTTCTGGTTTTTAAAAAAACAAAAGTTATTTAAAACATTTTTTTTATTCATTATATATCATTTCCCGGAAAGCTTTTATTACCTGACACGACCACCACATATGATAAAAAGTTACCTTCTTTTTCTTTACATTTCCAGCAGGTATATGTACTTGTTTTATACATTTTTGCTAGCTTACTAGGAGTCAAATACCGCCGGCACATCGTTTTCATATAATTCTTTTTCAGCGTACAACATGCCGTGAATTTCAAATCTGTTTTTAAATAGAAATTCAGTCCATCTCGCCATAGTGCTGAGCAGCCTCTGTACCTGCTCAGTCTGTTGTCGCGATGCCAACTTTTGATGGGCAACTTCAATGCCGCTGCTCTTGCTTGCTTTATGATTCCCCGCCCCTTTAACTTGGCTTCTTGAAAGGCTGCAAATAGAGGACACTTTCTAATAGAGCAACGGCATGTGGTCTGTGGACTAGGGGGACTAGGCTAGTCCCCTAAATGTTCCTAGTGAATTAGAGTATTAAAATATTAAAGCCTGGCGCCTCCTTCCTAAAGCCCAGGAAGCTTTCTGCTCAGCAGGATCACGTACATCCAGTGCTTTACCAACTGCACTGGCTCCCGGTGGAGTACAGGGTCAGGTTTAAGGTGCTGGCTTTGACCTTTAAAGCCCTATGCGGCCTAGGACCCACGTACCTACAGGACCGCCTCTCCTGGTATGCCCCAGGGAGGACCTTAAGGTCCACAAATGACAACATTTTGGAGGTCCCAAGTCGCAAGGTGGTTAGATTGGTCCAAATTCTTCTATAATTCCCACCATCCCTGACCACTGGTCCTGTTAGCTAGAAGAAGAGTTTGGATTTGATATCCCGCTTTATCACTACCCGAAGGAGTCTCAAAGCAGCTAACATTCTCCTTTCCCTTCCTCCCCCACAACAAACACTCTGTGAGGTGAGTGAGGCTGAGAGACTTCAGAGAAGTGTGACTGGCCCAAGGTCACCCAGCAGCTGCATGTGGAGGAGCAGGGAATCGAACCCGGCTCACCAGTTACGAGTCCACTGCTCTTAACCACTACACCACACTGGCTCTCAAAACATCTGGAGGGCCCAAAACATCTGGAGGGCCGAGTTGGGGGATGCCTGAGCTAATCAGACCCTGACCTGCTTATCTTCAGCAATGTGGTGGCCTCATGTGTTCTTCACACCATACCCTGGGACCACCTTGTCTCCAAGGCCCATAGGCAAGTCAATGACTCTTCATGGGCATTAAGGCAATATGTGATGCACACAGCTTGCCATTTCATACCCTACAGGTGCTCAGGTATGCTTTGTACCATCTTGGCTCTTGAACTGGCAGGTGACATATTGCTGCAGAGTAAATAAACACAGAGTTACAACAGACGGAGTAGAGCGTTTGGCTGCGCGACTCCGGCGACGGCCGCTTGGCCTGAGAAGAGCTGTGCTAGAAACACGCCCTCCTCGTTTCGCCTGTGAAATGTCAGATCGTCCGAGAGCGACGGGACCTGGGAAAAAGCAGCCTGGGGATGCTCCACTGCTTCCTTGGCCTTGCAAGGCTGTTGAAGTGTCAACCCACACCTCAGGATTTCATTCCCCTAAGAGGCACCAGCGGCCAATCGCGAGGCTGGCCGTCGGCCCGGCTTCTCTGACTGGCTGGCTGATGCTGCAGATAGGTCAGCCTCAGCTAGGAAGGGTCTCGAGCTCTCGTGATGACTAAGCCATTGGGACACAGGCTGAATCCCATTGCCAGGCATGTTTTCGTCTCTACCCTTCCTAAATATAGGATGGGGAGGCATGTGTATGAATATGCCTTTTAGCATGCACATTCGATTGCACACTATCGGGGGGGACGTGACGTCTGGAGTTGGGATTCTGACAGGAGGCTGATCTGCTCACAGATTAATTGAGCACATGCTGATTGAGCATAGCTGAGCAGATTCTTAAAGGGGGGGCATCACAGTGGGGGGTCACAGCGCACCTTCCACATGTAATGGGGCCTTACTCTCAACATTTCTCTCTCTCTGTCTCTCCTTCTTTCTCTCTCTCCATGTTCTCTCTCTCTCTTGGCCTCCTTCCCAACCATCTCTTTGCTCAGTATCGATCACACCCACCAGCTGATCACCCCCTGGTCATTTAGCTCTCAACGGGAGCCGATTGGCTGGATAATTAATTTGCTGCCTAATTAACTCACTTTGAGATGAGATCCCCCCCCACTCCAATCCCACATCGTCTGTGGTTTCACTTGCATCTGCCCACATAAGCTCGAAAATAATATTTCAAACTCCGAGCTGCCAGCGCTTAATATTTACAGCTTTGGGGTTTGCCAGTTCTGTGTTTCATAGCCTTTCTTTCCTTCCCTGCTCCCACTGTCCTTCAGCATTTCTGTCTCACGCCTTCTGCCTCTGGGGGACACAGCCGGGCTGCAAATCCCTTGAACACGCTTGTGTAAGGCGTTGCCTACGCTTCTTGCTGTGACATTGTAGGAGGCAGGAGGCAAGGCTGCGAAGTATGGAATAGCGCGACGCTCGGAGACCAAACGCCAAGGATGTCCTCCCGCATCCTTTGCAGGCATTGTTTACGCAGAGCTCTTGGTTAAAATATGGAACTTGCTCGCATGGGAGGCAGTGATGGCCACCAATCTAGGCAGCTTTAAAAGATATATAGATAGAGGCAATCTAGGGTTGCGGGTGGCGCTGTGGGTTAAACCACAGAGCCTAGGGCTTGCCGATCAGAAGGTCGGCGGTTCGAATCCCCACGACGGGGTGAGCTCCCGTTGCTCGGTCCCTGCTCCTGCCAACCTAGCAGTTCGAAAGCACGTCAAAGTGCAAGTAGATAAATAGGTACCGCTCCAGCGGGAAGGTAAACAGCATTTCCGTGTGCTGCTCTGGTTTGCCAGAAGCGGCTTAGTCATGCTGGCCACATGACCCGGAAGCCGTACGCTGGCTCCCTTGGCCAGTAAAGCGAGATGAGCGCCGCAACCCCAGAGTTGGCCACGACTGGACCTAATGGTCAGGGGTCCCTTTACCTTTACCTAGATAGAGGAAAAGGCTATTGGAGGCGACTAGCTGTGATGGCTGTTCTCTGCCTCCACAGCTGGATACAGGAATGTTTCTGAATACAAGTTGCTGGAAACTACAGAAGGGAAGAGTGGTCTTGTGCTGAGATCCTGTTTGCAGGTTTCCCACTGGCCTCTGGTTGGCCACTGTGAGAACAGTATGCTGGATTAGATGGGTCACTGGTTTCC
The DNA here is from genome assembly GCA_034642415.1 of Podarcis siculus. Taxonomy (NCBI): domain Eukaryota; kingdom Metazoa; phylum Chordata; class Lepidosauria; order Squamata; family Lacertidae; genus Podarcis; species Podarcis siculus. Next base: position 4,398,655 of record JAXCMG010000034.1, read on the forward strand.
AGCAACTGATACTGGGAAGCATTTTGTGGCAGCAGAGGCATAGCCATCATGGCTAATAGCCTTCCCTCCATCAATTTGCCCTGTCCTCTTTTGACGCCGGTCAAGGCCCCACCCATCTCTGCTTCCAGCCATGTTCACTTGTAGATAGACCTTGAACATTCGCTGATTGCTGCATTACTGCTCAGGACTGCAGTACCTCAAGGGCCACCTCTTTCCTTATGAACCTACCTGGACCCTGAGATCATCTTCTGAGGCCCTCCTTCATGTGCCTCCTCCTCGAGAGGTGCGGAGGGTGGCAACACGAGAACGGGGCCTTCTCTGCAGTGGTTCCCCGTCTGTGGAATGCTCTCTCCAGGGAAGTTCGACCGGCGCCTTCATTATACACCTTTAGGTGCCAGGCAAAAATGTTCCTTTTGAACCAGGCTTTTGGTTGACCTGATTGACATCCTATGCCCTTTTAAAATATGGTTCTTTGTGTGTGTGTGTTAAGTTGTGGGTGAACATATCAGACGACACAGCGATTCTTCAAACAGCTCTTGTTTATTCACAGGCCGGAACAGAACAGAACTGAAGGGTTCAGCCAGCCTGCTTATATAGAGCTCCACTAGAACGCAACAGTAACCATTTTCTGCAACTATCCAATCACTGAATGTCACTTTTGATCCCTTATTTGCATATGTGGACCTGAACTATCTACAGTATCCCCCTGCTGGCCCAGGGTGAGAACTTCAGTACATAACAATTGGGTTATTGCTTTTATTTTTATTTTATATATTGTGAGCTTTTCTGTGAACCACCCTGAGACCTCCGGGTATAGGGTGGCATATAAATTCACTAAATAAATAAATCAGATAAATAATTTGGCCTTTGGGTGGGAGGGGAGGGCAGAAAGGTAGCCCACCCCCTTTCCAGCCCATCATTCTCTTTCTGACAGCAGCTGTCCAGTTGACTGCTGTGGAAGCTCACCTCCTGGACATGAACATGATGCGTGGCCTCCCAACATTTCCCCAGTGAAAATGGGGACATTCTGTTCTACATCAGGAAGCTTCTCTCGTGTTTGATCTTGCTGCAAACGTATATGTTGTATGCACATATACACCTGTCACCTTGAGGCAACCTCTTGGCCTAACCTACCTCACAGGATTGTTTCAACGAGAAAGTGTGCAAGGGAAGGGATCATATACAACACCTTCAACAGATCAATGGGATGAAATAATTTTTTTGCTGTAAGCTGCCTTGAGTCCCTGTCAGGAAAAAAAGGTGGGAAATAATAATAATAATAATAATAATAATAATAATAGTAATACAGTGGTACCTCGGGTTAAGTACTTAATTCGTTCTGGGGGTCCCTTCTTAACCTGAAACTGTTCTTAACCTGAAGCACCACTTTAGCTAATCGGGTATCCTGCTGCCGCTGTGCCACTGGAGCCCGATTTCTGTTCTTATCCTGAAGCAAAGTTCTTAACCTGAAGCACTATTTCTGGGTTAGCGGAGTCTGTAACCTGAAGTGTATGTAACCTGAAGCATATGTAACCTGAGGTACCACTGTAATAATAATAATAATAGTGGAAACTGTGAGGACAATCAGGAAAATATCAGAGTAAATCCTGTTGAACTCAGCGGGACTTAGTTCTGAGTAAAAATGCTTAGGATGGCAGTGTAAGGCTGCACAGTCCCTGTTACCTGGGAGTAAGCTTCATTGAATACAGTGGGACTTACTTCTGAGTAGATGGTGTATGGTGCCTTTTACAGTAAAGGAGTAAACACCCCATGTGTTTCTTTAAAAAATGTCTGGCTGCTGAGGCCTGAAAGAATTTAGAGTGGATTGGTGACATTTCCCTTCAAAATTATAGGTAGCTTCACCATTTCCTTCATTTGGTGCAGGAAAATTTTATTTTCGGTACAAACGGGGCTCTGTTTTTGCACCCCCACACCCCACCACTTTAAATTTTTCTCCGACATGTGGAGGGGAGGAAAAACCGTATATTCCGGGATCAAATCAGAAACTGGGACGGCTTCTGTGATTCCCGAACTGTCCCTGGAAAATAGAGACACTCGGAAGGGTGTGCATGATGGGCATCCATGTTGTTTGTTTACCACCCTCTGATTCTCAGAAAAGCATATTTCCTCTGGACAGAGTGTTTCATGTTAAGTACCATGGACAATGAACACCGGCTGGTCCTTGGGGGGTGTTCCCTGCTTCTGTGAGGCCGTTCTGTGATTTTCAGCACTTGTTCTCATAAATGACAGGTGCATTCTGTGTTTGCGTCTCAGGTACAAAGGAGCAGCTTCCTGAAATCCTTTTTTTTATAGTTGGTTGGTTGTTTCTTTTTACATGAGATGCTGCGGATGGAATCTGGGGCCTCCTACATGAAAGGAGTGCTCTCTGCCAACACGACAATCCTCCCCCCCCCCACTCCGCCTTACCTCTCACATGGGGATAATTGCACTTACTGATTGTTCCAACAAGACGTCTTTAAGGTACAGAAGAGACTTGTGGGAGGAACCGGCCGTCTTAAGCTTGTTACTTAGGAAGCACTGCTCATCGTTAACCAGACTCGCAATTTTCATTCTCTGTTTCCCAGAAGGTTCTTTTTTTTCAAATTCCCTACCTCCTGGGGTTATGTGTATTATCGTGTGTGTGTGTGTGTGTGTGTGTGTGTGTGTGTGTGTTTTAAGGAAAGGAATTGTCTAATGCACACTTGTACGGCTGGGGGAAACTTAGCAGTTGGATCTGAACGTAACCTAAAAGGTCAAAGGACAAGAGGGCAAACGATACAGCCTGATACTGAAATCACTCGGCGGTAGATAAAAGGAAAAGGGACCCCTGACCATTAGGTCCAGTCGTGACCGACTCTGGGGTTGTGGCGCTCATCTCGCTTTATTGGCCGAAGGAGCCGGCGTACAGCTTCCGGGTCATGTGGCCAGCATGACTAAGCCGCTTCTGGCGAACCAGAGCAGCGCACGGAAACGCCATTTACCTTCCCTCTGGAGTGGTACCTATTTATCTACTTGTACTTTGAGGTGCTTTTGAACTGCTAGGTTTCCCCATTTCTCATTTTTCCAGTCTTAAGTTCAGTTCAACACATTTTCACATCTGTTTGTGAATTCTCCCCACAACCCCCCCTCCCCATTTAAAATCCTTTGGCATTTTAGGGCAAATTTCTCCCGATATACACATTTTTTGTATGCAACTCTGGTCTAGAGCGCACATTTCTTCAAAGCAATTCTTCCTAATATAATGGTTTGGTTTTGTTTTTTTAAAAGTTCCTTTCACTAACAGTTTCTATACACACTTTACTCTAGCACAGGTATAGGCAAACTCGGCCCTCCAGATTTTGGGGGGACTACAACTCCCATCATCCCTAGCTAACAGGACCAGCGGTCAGGGATGATGGGAATTGTAGTCCCAAAACATCTGGAGGGCAGAGTTTGCCTATGCCTCCTCCAGCATATGCATCCACACACACATTACCATAACTTGGCTGGAGAATTGCATTGCAATCTTTGGAAAGTGCAAAATTTGAAGGGCGGTTTGTTTTGCAGATCGTGTCAGAAAGTACAAATCTTGTAGGTTAGCCTTTAAAGGTGAACCAAATTGATATCCCCCCCCCCCTCTTCATCCATAATGGGATGTGCTTTGAATACAGAACATGTGCTTTGTATACAGAATGTCCCAGGTCCATTTATTTATTTATTACATTTGTACCCTCGTACCTATGGGACCGCCTCTCCCGGTATGCCCCACTGAGAGCCTCAAGGTCCATAAATAGCAACACCCTAGTGGTCCCGGGCCCTAAGGAAGTTAGATTAGCTTCAACCAGAGCCAGGGCCTTTTCAACACTGGCGGAACGCTCTGCCTCATGAGACCTGTGCCCTGCAGGATCTGATTTCTTTCTGCAGGACCTGTTAAGACAGAGTTGTTCCGCCTGGCCTTTGGCTTGGAGCCAATTTGATTCCCTTCCCCTCTTTCTTTTTTCCTTTCTCCTCCTGTGATGAGGCTGCGTTTTAATGTTGTATTTTAATCTTGTTTTTAAGTTGTATTCATCCAACTTGTTATTGTTATTGTTTGTTAGCCGCCCTGAGTCTGGCCTTGGCTGGGGAGGGCAGGCTATAAATAAAAATTATTATTATTATTATTATTACCCCGCCCTTCATCTGCGGATCTCAGGGCGGTCCACAACATAAAAATGCAACGTAAAAGCGCAAATACACGATAAAAAAACAGGAACGAAACAAACAGACCAATAAACCCCGCACCAATTCCAGTTAAGAGGTACCTGGCGTTCCACTTACAGTGGTGCCCCGCAAGACGAACGCCTCGCAAGACGGAAAACCCGCTAGACGAAAGGGTTTTCCGTTTTGGAGGCGCTTCGCAAAACGAATTTCCCTATGGGGTTGCTTCGCAAGACGAAAAAATCTTGCGTCCCCCCCGCGGGTTTTTTTCCGCTTTTTCCGCCCTTTTCCTAAGCCGCTAAGCCGCTTATCAGCTGGTAAGCTGCTTAACAGCTGATCGCGAAAAGCCGCTTGACAGCTGTAGCGCTAATCCGCTAAGCTGTCAATGGGCTTGCTTCGCAAGACGAAAAAACCGCTAGACGAAGAGAATCGCGGAACGGATTATTTTCGTCTAGCGAGGCACCACTGTATCTGGGCCTGTGCTAACCCAGCTTTCAGGAACGTGCTGCTTTCCAGATGTTTTAAACTACATCTCCCGTCGTGATCGCTCCAGGCTGGCGACGGCCGTGCCAAGCCGAGGAGTTCAAATGCAGACTTCCATATGGCCCCAATTCCTGGCACCTCAATATAGTTCTCCATGTGTTACTGGATCGATTTGCATATCCTTGGAGATGGTTGTGAGGACTGCAGCGCAGGGGTGGCGGTTGGGGAACATTCTGGGTTTGCAAGCAGCTGCCAAGTTCTTTCCTTCTCACTCGGTAACCAGCGATAGGCGTGGCCTGAGACTTCCAGGCGCAGAAGTTGAGCTGGGGAACAATTCGCTTAGGAAGGCTGTGTGGGTGGCGCAGACGCCACGGCTTTTAAAGGCAGAGGAGCCTGGTCTTCCATGGCACCTGTTTGCCTAACTGCATTTGTTCCCCCCCAAAAAAAATTGAGAAGCAAATGGGGCTTGGGCAGGGGGGACGTTATGTTCACTGGTGATGCTGAGCAGGGCCAGCCTGTTGGGTAACAGCAGATATAATAATAATAATAATAATAATAATAATAATAATAATAATAATAATAGCCGGGCTCAGGGTGGCTAACAACAAAAAATAGTGCAACATTCTAAAAACATTTCATTATAAAAATTACAGTGGTACCTCGCAAGACGAAAAACTCGCAAGACGAAAAACTCGTAAGACGAAAGAGTTTTCCGTTTTTTGAGTCGCTTCGCAAGACGAATTTCCCTATGGGCTTGCTTCGCAAGACGAAAACGTCTTGCGAGTTCTTGCGAGTTTGTTTCCTTTTTCTTAAAGCCGCTAAGTACCGTTAATAGCCGTGCTTCGCAAGGCGATAAAACCGCAAGACGAAGAGACTCGCAGAACGAATTAATTTCGTCTTGCGAGGCACCACTGTAATTAAAATCAAATTGATGGCAACCATTAAGCTGAAGTTCTGTGAAGATTGCCAAAGGAGGGAGTCAGGCTGCACCCTGACCAAAGGCCAGGCGGAACAACTCTGTCTTGCAGGCTCTGCGGAAAGATGTCAAGTCCCGCAGGGCCCTAGTCTCTTGTGACGGAGGGTTCCACTAGATCGGAGCCACAGCCGAAAAAGCCCTGGCTCTAGTTGAGGCCAGCCTAACCTCTCCGTGGCGTGGGATGAGATGTGCCCCCCTCACGCTCCAAGACAAGGGGCATAGCACCTAAGGGTGGCCAAGTCACTGCACAAAATCTCACAAGCCCCTCTCCTCCTTTGGAATGAAAATACAACAATAATAGAATTAAATAGCTCAGTTGTTACAGCATGAGATTCTTAATCTCGGGATCGTGGGATCAAGCAAACAGATTGGGCAAACAGATTCCTGCATTGCAGGGAGTTGGACTAGATCAGTGTTTCTCCCATTGTTTTTGGACTACAAGTCCTATCATCCCTGACCACTGGTCCTGCTGGCTAGGAGTGATGGGAGTTGTAGTCCAAAAACAGCAGGAGACCCAAGTTTGGGAAACCCTGGATTGGATTATTTTTGGGGGTCCCTTCCAACTCCACAATTCTGTGATTCTGTGAAATAAAGCTTCCCTTTCATGACCTCTAAAACCAGCTGCCTGAGGTGGCCCCCTCATTCTGCCACAGTTTTTGTTACTCAGTGGTCGCTCCTACGCCCTGGAATCGCCATCCTTGTTCATTCCCTTATAGCAGAGCGTCCACGTGAAGTTGTTGTTAGCCCATTGAATCCCGGCTTAGTGGTTCAACTAGGCCACAGCCTAGCTGGTTGCCAACATTCCTCAGATGAAAATAGGGGCATATTCCACATCAAGTGTCCCTCTTCCAACCCCTGCTCTACAGATGCTGTGGCCAATTGCAACAAGCCGGAGCCAAGTTATTCTGGGGCATTGTGGGGAAATGCCTCACAGTTGTCTGCTGCAAAAACTGTTGTGGTGCCACCACTAGTAAGTCCGTGGAAAGGGGATTCTGATGTCAGGGACGTGCTGATACCAGGGGAGCCTATCAGATGGCATTTTGCTGAGCTGGTCCTGGCAAACAGATCACGAGCAGAGTGTATAATCTTTTTATTTTATTGCTTTTTATCCACTGTTCAGTCCTAGTCTGTTTTTCTTTTCTGTATGGACCTTAATACTACCAGACATTGCCTTGAGTTGTGAAATAGGGTGAGGAGAGAACTTACTAATGAACCCATGAACGTTGAATTTTTATTTGGACTGCCTTGACAAAAATCAAGACAATTGGCGAACCCTATTACACAGTCCTATTCTTGGATTTTGCCTGTGTCATCAACTTACAGCTTCACCACAATCATTATAGCCTCTGTGGTTAGGAAGGATTCATCACCCACGATACCTCAGGCTAGCTGTCAAGAGGCAAGAGACCTTTGTGTTTTACCCAGGATGCTTGCTCTTGAGATCACTCGATGCAGAGGTCACCCCCACACAGACAGGGTGTGCAGAGAAAAATCATCCACAGCCAATCCTTTCAGTGCAAGATCAAATCGAGAGATGGGGAATTTGTAGTCTTGCAGATATTGTTGGAAATGCTGGCTGGGGCTGATGGGAAACAGAGTTCGGTAAAATCTGGAGTTCCCAATCCATGGGAATCTACAGTATTGGAAACCATGGAGAAATGTTGGAGGTAATAATAATAATAATAATAATAATAATACAGTCGTACCTCGGAAGTCGAATGTCTTGCAACTCGAATGTTTTGGCTCCTGAACGCCGCAAACCCGGAAGTGAGTGTTCCGGTTTGCAAACGTTTTTTGGAAGCCGAACATCCGACAGGGCTTCTGCGGCTCCTGATTGGCTGCAGGAGCTTCCTGCAGCCAATTGGAAGCCGTGCCTTGGTTTCTGAACATTTTGGAAGTCAAACGGACTTTCAGAACTGATTCCATTCGACTTCCGAGGTACGGCTATACAGTGGTGCCTCGCAAGACGAAATTAATTCGTTCTGCGAGTTTCTTCGTCTTGCGGATTTTTCGTCTTGCGAAGCACGGCTATTAACGGCTATTAATGGTACTTAGCGGCTTTAAGAAAAAGGAAACAAACTCGCAATTCAGAAAAAGGAAACAAACTCGCTATTAACGGTACTTAGCGGCTTTAAGAAAAAGGAAACAAACTCGCAAGACGTTTTCGTCTTGCGCAGCAAGCCCATAGGGAAATTCGTCTTGCGAAGCGACTCAAAAAACGGAAAACTCTTTCGTCTTGCGAGTTTTTCGTCTTGCGAGGCATTCGTCTTGCGAGGTACCACTGTATAGGGAAATGTTTGATCTTTTACTGTGCTTAATGATTTTAGTTTGTTGGAAGCTGCGCAAAGTGGCTGGGCAACTCACTCAGATAGGTGGCAAACAAACAAACAAACAAACAAACAAACAAACAATTACTGCTACTATTAACTTCCTGCAATAGCTACCACTCGCACTCTACGACATGTGGCCAACTTACTACTACTCCAGACTCAACCAAAATCCTTTCCATAAAGATCCTGTTTGGGACCTGCAGTACTCTCTGCTACTGCGCTCACCTCCTCACTTACTGAACGAAGAGCAATATCAAGTTGTTTGCTGTGCTATCTGGAAGCACAGGCATTGATTGCTGTTCATCTGACCAGTTGGAAACTTTTTTATTCAACTGGTTGGGCAAACGTCCGGTGATTGCCTTTTGTTGTTGTTGAAGTTCTAACATGATAATAACAGCTGCAAAATAAGAACTTTGATCACGGACAGGTTTGACAGCTATGCAAATTACAGAAACAAATTAGTCCACCGTTACTGCAAAATAATGAAAACAACCTTTTCGGCGGCAAAGAAGTTTCAAGGCCCGAGTCCAGTCCCTCGAAGGGACTATATAAAGGAAACCACATGGCAGATTTACTCCTTGGTTCTTCCAGCAAGCAAGATGGCGGCCATGGGCAGGAACTGCCACCCTTTGTGTTCCTCTCCCTTTTTGGAGATGCCTGCAGCTATAGCAGTTGACCAGTAGGAGGAGCTTTGCTAAACTGTTAGCTGTGCCCCTGACTGTTGCAAGGTTGGGGGGCCGCGGGGAGAAGCAGCCTTTTATAAAAAACGACATCACAATGAGATAAAAAGAGTGTGCTGCCACGTATACATTGACCATGTTTGGATGGTCATATCTTGACTTAAAAAGTTGAGGTATGAGCAAGGCCTTTGGTTACAAATGCAACCCATTTGATCCTCTTTTTCACAAAGCAGGCGAACAAACCGGGAAGTCTGGAACAAACCATTCATTACCTTCAGTTTCCCGTTTCTTTCCTGAACCAGAAAACGAAGGCTAACAGCTTTGAAAAAGCCAGCATATGAAGTCATAGTTTCATAAAATCGTAGAATTGAACCTAGCAGTTTGAAAGCGTGCCAATGCAAGTAGATAAATACGATACGATACGATAATCTTTATTGTCATTGTCCCATACAGAACAACGAAATTGAAAAAATCTACATCAGACATTCAAAAACCCACAAGCCTGCCATCCCTGCTATCCCAGCCTGGTTAGCACCTAAAAACTCTGATACCCCATAACTGAATACAATATACTCACATAAAGACTACCTTACACTGCGTTTAAAACCGAAATCGCATTTGGATAGAAACTGTTTCTCAGGCGGCTAGTCCTAGTCTTTATAACCCTGTACCTTCTTCCAGAAGGCAGAAGCTGAAAGAGATCATTTCTGGGGTGTGCACTATCTCTGCAGCTTTCTTATGGCACCTGGAAGCATAGATTTGATCCAAGGTGGGAAGAGTGCACCCAGTTATTCTCTCCGCAGTCTTTACAACCCTGGACAGCATTGTTTTTTCCCTGACCGTGTAGCTCCCAAACCACACACACAGACCATAAGTTAATACACTCTCAACAGTACAATGGTAAAATGCCATCAACAGGTCCTTTGAGAGATTATTTTTCCGGAGGATTCTCAGAAAATAGTCCAACCCCCCTGCAATGCAGGAATCTCAGCTAGATTGATCCTACAAGACAGGTAGCCATCCAGCCTCTGCTTTAAACCATCCAAGGAAGGAGAGTCCACAACCTCCTAAGGAAGACCACTGCACTGCTGAACAGCTCTTACTGTCAGAAAGTTCTTCCTGATGTCAGAATCTTATTGTTCATGGGTCCTTCTGGGCCATTCGAACTCATGCTTTCTTTTTTAATTGTTATTATTTTAATGTACAAATGAATATACAGTGGTACCTTGAGTTACATACGCTTCAGGTTACATACGCTTCAGGTTACAGACTCCGTTAACCCAGAAATAGTGCTTCAGGTTAAGAACTTTGCTTCAGGATGAGAACAGAAATTGTGCTCCGGCTGCGCGGTCAGCAGCAGGAGGCCCCATTAGCTAAAATGGTGCTTCAGGTTAAGTACAGTTTCAGGTTAAGTACGGACCTCCGGAACGAATCAAGTACTTAACCCGAGGTCCCACTGTACTTCTGCCCACCTAGGGAGTCCCCTAAGTATGCAGAAACCACTATATATATATATTTGGCCCCGTTTCATTTCCAAACAGCATCGCTAAAGTTTGGTATTAGAGAGAGAACAAGTGGAGACTTGCCACAAAACGTTGCTTTTCCGGATTAGGAAGCTGTGACCCTCCAGATGTTGCCCTCAACATTGCATTGGCATAGACAATGAAGACTCTTGAGGCGCCTTGAAGACAAATGGATTTGTTCTGGAATGAATGTTCATAGACTACAGTCCACTTCATTAGATACATCTGCTGAAGTGGACTCTAGCCCACAAAAGCTTATCAGCATAATTACTGACTTGCCATTGGTTCGAGTCCTACCCTCCAGAGCAGGAGAAGCTGTTTGAAACTGTTAACCACAGTTTCCCAGTTGAAACGAAACTGCAAACGATATCTAGCGGAAGGCCTCTTGGCTGTTGGCTTCCACTGCGAAGAGAGAATCAAAGGGACTGGATAAGCGATTGAAAGAGGAGCTTGGTTGGCAGAGCGTGAGGCTCTTAATCGCATGGGTCGTGGGTTTGAGCCCCATGTTGGGCAAAAGATTCTTGCATTGCAGGGAATTATACTAGATGACCCTCGTGGTTCCTTCAATTCTATGCTTCTATGCTTCCATGAAAAGCTTGTTCAAATCCTGACTTATTAAGCCAAAAGTCAATTCGAGATGTATTTTAAAATGTTAATTTATTTTATAATGTATTTTTTTTAATTGCTGATTTTATTTATATTTTTAAACATTTTTTAGGTCAGCTTGTCAGATTTTATGGGCAATTTTAATGTATCTTTAATATTTTATGTAATCTTCTTATAGGTTTTGTTGATGAATAAATCCTGTTAAATTAAATAAATCAATAAGAAGAGGATACAATTATCTGGACATTCCCAGTGGCATTCTTAGCTTCATGTAATGTTTGGCAATATTTAACCACAGTGACGGAACAGGCTGACAATTCGCCGGCCAATCCTCTTTGCACCCTATGGTAGCTTAGTAATTATTTTCATTTGTCCCATTGTCACAAGCCACACTTGTCTGCACAAAAGCCACGTTCTGCGCACGCGAGGTGCAATTTGGCCCCACGCCCCATTTCATATCAATTAAAGATGCACTCCTTTATTATTCATATGTTTATTAATTAAATCCATGGATCATCTTTCCTCCCCCATAAGGATTTCCCAAGGTAGTACACCGTTCAGATATAAAATACATGCAAGATTAAAACCGGCTCCGTGATGCAAGCAACAGAGGCAACAAAACACAAAAATAGCAGCAGACAGCAGACGAGGTCAAAATCGTAATAATATTAGGCAGACTTAGGAACAACCAGATGAAAACCCAACAATTGCTTTTAACCACCTTCAGATGTCCTGTGGGATGAAAGCTGCTTTTATAAAAACTGGGAGGGAGGCAACCTAATGAGTCTCCTAAGGGGGGGAGTTCCCCATAATGGGTACCAGAACAAACAAACAAAGCCCAGAGCGTTGCATTTTCCCTTTCACCAGCTTCTCTTGCTCTCATTCCAGGTGTAAGAGGTTGCCTGGTCTCACATCACCTTGGGGAAAGGCCAAGTGTGGTAATGCTTGATTCAGACACTAACCATTAACCTGAGGGCAGCAACAAATGGCCAGGAGAATGGCGTTTGTGGTTTGTAGTAGGGCCATACCTTTGCAGCGCTGTGAATTAACGGCGCACTGTGTATAATGCAACCCCCATTCTGCTTTTCCCTGTCTTCTCTTTGTTTAGGTTGGGAAAACAAAGGGGGAAAACCTCCCTGCTGCAGGCCTGTGTTAACAGCCCTGCCAGCGAGCGATATAAAACCCTCCTTTTCTTTTCTTTTTTAATTTTTTTTATTCAAAATTATAACAAGACATATTATCCAAAAACATATCATCCTTGGATCCCCCCCCATTTTTCTTCCCCCCCCCGCCCCCACACAACCCCCCCACCCCACCTCTGACTTCCCTCAGTTCCAGTCTTTGGTTTCTCTAAGAATGCTGTTTTCTGCATGTTACAAAGTTGAATAGATCCTCAGACTATTTAGCTGATTATTATCAATAAAAAGTTTGTGAATGTTTATTCAAAACCTGTCAAGGAGTCCAGTTCGCTTTCTTGCATCTTCAGATACATTGTAAAGGGTTCCCATTCATCCTTAAAGTCACAGTTATCCTTGTCCCATAGTTTATATGTCAGTTTTGCCAGTTCTGCATAGTCCATCAGTTTTTCTTGCCATGATTCTTTAGTTGGGGTTTCTACAGTCTTCCACCCTTGTGCTACCAGAACTCTCGCGGCCGTTGTCGCATACATGAAGATGTTTTTCAACTTTTTTGGCAGGTCTTTCCCTACAATCCCCAACAAAAATACCTCGGGTTTTTTAACAAATGTTAAATGGAACATTTTCTTCAATTCGTTGTATATCATTTCCCTCCTTTTCAATGTGCATTCATGATGACAGGTGCCCATGATGATATTGCGGCTGTTAAACGCCATCTCTCTGTGATTACTGTTCGCACCTGCACATAGGTGCCAACTCCCCAGGGCCCTGGGGGCCCAAGCACCCACAAAATTCCCCACGAAGGGGCTGGGAACCCACAAATTTCGATCCATGCTGCAATGGCACCCACAGCCCCAGGCACCCATGGTCTTGGGACCCAGCTGGAGCTCCTGCGCTTGCAGAAAATTTTTGAGTGGACGTAGTGCTTTGTTGCCATTCAGTGCATGTCCTTTAAGTTCCTCCTGAAATCCTGCAAGTTTTCATACCACAAATGTTTGTTGCTGTTGTTTTGCGTTGGTTGTGCCCCGCCAGTGAGGCAGTAACATTGGGGAAGCATCACAGGGCAATTACTAAAGCAAAATGATGTGTGGATAAATCCACCACAAATGTACTATTACTGCATCAATGACATGTTGCAAGACACCCACCCGCCACACTGTAATCAGTCTAAGGTAAAGGTAAAGGTACCCCTGCCTGTACGGGCCAGTCGTGTCCGACTCTAGGGTTGCGTGCTCATCTCGCTCTAGAGGCCGTGAGCCGGCGCCGTCCGAAGACACTTCCGGGTCACGTGGCCAGCGTGACGAAGCTGCAGCTGGCGAGCCAGCACCAGCGCAGCGCACGGAAACGCCGTTACCATCCCGCTATAAAGCGGTCCCTATTTATCTACTTGCACTTTGACGTGCTTTCGAACTGCTAGGTGGGCAGGAGCTGGGACCGAACGACAGGAGCTCACCCCGCCGCGGGGATTCAAACCACTGACCATACGATCGGCAAGTCCTAGGCACTGAGGTTTTACCCACAGCGCCACCCGCGTCCCACGTAATCAGCCTAGGAGGACCTAAATACCCACAGGGTAGAAATTAACTACGTGGGTGCTTTTATTTATCATAGAAATGCTTCCCGCCCCTTATCCTCTCCCCCTTCTTCATATTTTGTTTAATCCTAGCAAAGAAGGAAATTATATGGCTTGGGAACGGGAAGTGATAGACAAATTAGTGGAAGGTTTTAACCTCAGATGATTAACCTCTTTCCAGCCCTCTCCTCTTTGCTGTCCATCATCAGTTCCCAGTGGAGAGTCGCTAGCTAGACATCTTTGCATCATTATCTCCTGTGTCATTTTTCTGGGTGTTGAACATTCCTTTCCCGCCGACGCCATGAGGTCGGCTGTCGTGAAAATTGGCGAGTGTTGCTAGAGCAGCCTTTGCCACTGGAGGATTAGCCTTAGCTGTGGTCCAAAACATCTCAAGGGCACCACCTTGGCAACAGCTGGTGGCCTCGCTTCTTCCTGTGTTTGGCTCTTGTTCTGCTCATAGCTGTCAACTTTTCCCTTTTCTTGCGAGGAATCCTATTCGGAATAAGGGAATTTCCCTTAAGAAAAGGGAAACGTTGACAGCTATGGTTCTGCTCTGTCTGCAAAGAGGTATTAACCACGTAATTCGGGCAGCTGATAATGGTTTTTCTTCCCCTCACGGCAAAGTCACATGGACCAAGTCCTTCAGCCAATCAACGTAGTTTCTCTTTAGAGCTGTTACCAGGGTAGAGATAGGTTTGGTTCCAGAAAGTTTTGATGGGTTGTGAAATCCAACCTCAAAACGACAGGACAGCACTCATTCAGTGTTAATAAGATTGATGCATGCTGGTAAGTATTGGTTGGGCAGACTAAATCACCAGCTGTGTTTGGGGTCAATAGATCTTTAAACCATGGGGGTATATATTCACACCTTGTCAGTAGCAGCATGGCAGCTCTTGCAACATGGCAGCTCCCAGACCCTGGTGCCAGCACCTAGCAGCCTTGGGCGATGAACTGCCACGGCCCCAACCACCTGGCAGGCGCCCCCCCTGCTGATGCAGCAAACCCCCCCCCCCATTTTCCTGACCCAGCACTCTGAGCAGCATCAGGCAGCCGGCTCTAGCTACTTTTTATATTATTGTTGTATCACACAATGCCCCTTGCATAACATTTCTCCGAGGCATTGTGGAAAACTGAAAAGGTGGCTGGGATGCAGGTGCCCAGTGCAAAGTTGAAGCATTGCCTCACTAGCCAGGTAAGCCTGCCATGCCTCGCCGATGGAGGAAACTTTGGCCGGGGGCCACCAACATTTATTTATTTATTTAGAAAGTGCCCCCTCATTGCTTTGCATTCCAAAGCATCTCAGAACCATGCGCCAAATAGGAATCAATACAGTGACATTAATATGAAACATTTCAAAAGCCATATTAAATTAACAGTATACTAAATACAGTGGTACCTCGGGTTACATACGGTTCAGGTTACAGACTCTGTTAACCCAGAAATAGTGCTTCAGGTTAAGAACTTTGCTTCAGGGTGAGAACAGAAATTGTGCTCCGGCGGTGCGGCAGCAGCGGAAGGCCCTATTAGCTAAAGTGGTGCTTCAGGTTAAGAACAGTTTCAGGTTAAGAACAGACCTCCGGAACGAATTAAGTACTTAACCCGAGGTACCACTGTACCTGTGTTCATGCGCCCATCCAAAATCCCAACCTGCTCACTTTGTACAGGAGAGGCAGCTGGCCAGACCCTCCCCAAATCATTCAGCTTAGGGACTCAGAAGAAATATTTCCTGTCCCACCTTCCACCTGGAGCAACACACAACCATCTCTCTCCTCGCCCC
>JAXCMG010000034.1:4414314-4503454 GCA_034642415.1 Podarcis siculus
GTTGACAGCTATGGTTCTGCTCTGTCTGCAAAGAGGTATTAACCACGTAATTCGGGCAGCTGATAATGGTTTTTCTTCCCCTCACGGCAAAGTCACATGGACCAAGTCCTTCAGCCAATCAACGTAGTTTCTCTTTAGAGCTGTTACCAGGGTAGAGATAGGTTTGGTTCCAGAAAGTTTTGATGGGTTGTGAAATCCAACCTCAAAACGACAGGACAGCACTCATTCAGTGTTAATAAGATTGATGCATGCTGGTAAGCATTGGTTGGGCAGACTAAATCACCAGCTGTGTTTGGGGTCAATAGATCTTTAAACCATGGGGGTATATATTCACACCTTGTCAGTAGCAGCATGGCAGCTCTTGCAACATGGCAGCTCCCAGACCCTGGTGCCAGCACCTAGCAGCCTTGGGCGATGAACTGCCACGGCCCCAACCACCTGGCAGGCGCCCCCCCTGCTGATGCAGCAAACCCCCCCCCCCATTTTCCTGACCCAGCACTCTGAGCAGCACCAGGCAGCCGGCTCTAGCTACTTTTTATATTACTGTTGTTTCACACAATGCCCCTTGCATAACATTTCTCCGAGGCATTGTGGAAAACTGAAAAGGTGGCTGGGATGCAGGTGCCCAGTGCAAAGTTGAAGCATTGCCTCACTAGCCAGGTAAGCCTGCCATGCCTCGCCGATGGAGGAAACTTTGGCCGGGGGCCACCAACATTTATTTATTTATTTAGAAAGTGCCCCCTCATTGCTTTGCATTCCAAAGCATCTCAGAACCATGCGCCAAATAGGAATCAACACAGTGACATTAATATGAAACATTTCAAAAGCCATATTAAATTAACAGTATACTAAATACAGTGGTACCTCGGGTTACATACGGTTCAGGTTACAGACTCTGTTAACCCAGAAATAGTGCTTCAGGGTAAGAACTTTGCTTCAGGATGAGAACAGAAATTGTGCTCCGGCGGTGCGGCAGCAGCGGAAGGCCCTATTAGCTAAAGTGGTGCTTCAGGTTAAGAACAGTTTCAGGTTAAGAACAGACCTCCGGAACGAATTAAGTACTTAACCCGAGGTACCACTGTACCTGTGTTCATGCGCCCATCCAAAATCCCAACCTGCTCACTTTGTACAGGAGAGGCAGCTGGCCAGACCCTCCCCAAATCATTCAGCTTAGGGACTCAGAAGAAATATTTCCTGTCCCACCTTCCACCTGGAGCAACACACAACCATCTCTCTCCTCGCCCCCGCCACACATATCTGAAGGAAGCAAATTATGTGGATGGGTGGGAGAAAGAATTAATTAATGTGGTTCATTTCCTTCCATGGTTTTTTTTTTCTTGGGGGGGGGTGCTTGGTTTGTTTTGCTTCCTTCAGATGTTATTTGCAACTGCTCAAGAGCAGACATACCAAAATGGCTTCCACACTGCTGCCTAGGGTTGCCATATTTCAAAAAGTAATTTTTTTAAAAAGAAACTCACCAAAATTGTTGAGCTTTCTTTGGGAACAAACCCAAGTTGTTTGGGAAACCTCCCCCAAAATAGTAATTTTCAGCCTCTGGAGCTGTTTCTGCTGCTTTTTCCATTGTGTTGCCATACATCCGGGTTTTCCCCTGACATTTTGCCGCTTCCGCAAAATCCCTCCGTGGGCACCACCACCAAATCTTTATTAGATCAGCATAAGGAAGGAGGGGTACAATTATTTAAAATCTTTTTTAAAAAAAGTTCTAAAAACTAAAAGGAGTTAAAACAGAAAGTATATGCAAAAGTCTATAAGAATCCTAAAAGGAGTTAAAACAGAAAGTATATGTAAAAGTTTATAAGAATCCTAAAGAAGCTAAGCGAGTCTAGAAGAATGGCAGACGAAGATGATGGACTATGCAGAATTAGCAAAGCTGACGGGGGAAATCTGAAACCAGAGCAGCCAAACGTTCCAGAGAGATTGGAGTAAATTCATTCAATATATAGACAATTATTGTAAACATATAAAAACACTAGCAGGACTGCAATAAATCTTGCAACATTTATTAGAAGAATTTTGTTACATTTGATTAAAGTTTAAAAATATATTGGAATAAATGTAGAATTGTGATGATATAAATGTGCAGAAATACGACGTAAGCTTGTGAAAACCAGATGATGAGATGGAGTGAAGTCGAGTGGCTCTGCGGAGCTAAAAGTTATGTAAAAAGGAATAAGATGTTATGTGAATGTTAAAAATGGAAAATCTCTCTCTCTACCTCTATCATCTATCTATCTATCTATCTATCTATCTATCTATCTATCTATCTATCTATCTAATCTATCTGTCATCATCTATCTATATAAAAGAAGCTAAGTGAGTCTAAAAGAAGGGTTAGGAACATTAGACAAGAGTGAACGTTCGTAAAATGTTAGTATATATAAGACGGTAGCTATCAGCCTACAGAGCACTCCAATACGAGTGCTCTGTAGTTTGTGGCACAGGTCATCATCCGACAGATTTTGAGCACTGCTGTGCAGAATCTGGCAATGTTGTATGTTATAGCAGGGTTGGTATCTGAAAGCAGCAGGGAGGTATAGAATTGTCCTGTGTGCCCTGGGTACATACGCAGTAATAATAATAATAATAATAAAATTTTATTTATATCCCACCCTCCCCAGCCTAAGCCTGGCTCAGAACGGCTAACAACGGTAAAAATAACACAGTTTGCATAAAATCATAATTAATTGAAATACATTCTACATTCATGGTAAGATGAGGCTAGTTCGAATGTCTCTCTAATAAAGACATTGGAGAAGCACATGCTTCTATTTGTCCAGAGTCACAGGGGCATTGTGACTCCATCGTGACCCTGGCACCATTTTTACACCCGAAAGCCAGGGCGTATCGGGAATTTTCCTGACATATGGCAAGCCTACTGCTACCAAAATGGCGCCACCTATCCACCAAAGGGGAGGTATCAGCAGGCTTGGTGGGGGAACCCCCAGTTTTATAGAATAGAATCACAGAATTGTAGGACAGCTTCCCAAGGGTCATCTAGTCCAACCCCCTGCAATGCAGTGGTCTCCCATCCAATTAGAAACCACACCAGACCCTGCTTTGCAAAATATGGTAGTAGTTTTCTGGATGCACCACTATGTTCCACATAACCTGCAGAGGTTAAAAACAAACCCCAGAGCATCCCAGTGAGGGACTGAGTGTGCTCAGTGGGCACAGAATGCTGACTGAGTATTGGAAGGGATGGAAGAAAAAATTGGTGGTGAGGAATGGAATTGGGGTGGGGGGGGGAAGCGTGGCTGGCTGGCACTCTCGGCAGGAGCATTCCAGGCTGCAATGTTTTGTAGCAAGTCCCCCTTCTGCAAATCTATTCTACAGGTGACTTGACAGCCATTCTATCTCCTCTCCTCTGATTACTGAGTTATCAGTTTCTCCACTAAATTCCGGTTTCCAGGAACCTTTGAGGGAAAGCCAGTTAAATGTGTTGGAGACCAATGTAAGTTTGTAAAATCGATTTGCCCTGAAGTGAGAGCGAGAACCCTAAAGTGGGATCTGAATGACCCTGCATCTGTAGAAATATATTGGAGAGATAGAGCACTGGATTTTTAAATTTTCATTTCTGGGGACATTTTTTTTTTGAAGACACATGTTTTGCTAGGTTCTAAGAGAAACGTTTCACCAAGAACAGCAAGGCTGTGTGTGTGTGTGTGTGAATGTGAATGTGGTATGATTTCCAGACACTCACTGTAATTTCCCCCGTCTCCAAATGTGGATTTAAACCACCCCTTTGTCAACATAATTTGCGGTTAAAGAAACATGGGGTGACGCTCTTCCCCTGAGTGTTAACTCGTTTCATGTGACTGAGTGGATGTAATTTTTGCAAGAAGAGAACCACACGGGGTGGCGATTATTCTGGATTAATTCATGTGGGCTAAGAGTGTGATCTTGCGTGCCCAAATTAACTCAAATTATTTTGTTACCTTCGCTGAAAGATCTTACAAACTTAGAAAAAATGCATCATAATACAAGCCAGTTAAATACAAATTCAACAGATATCAAATATGAATTAATTTTTGGATGTTGGTTAAAGAGTGAGCTGGTATTCTTTAACTGCTTGGGTGGAGGATAAGACATTTCGTGACATCAGGTGGCCAGATACATAGTCGGTACGTTGTGCATCCGACAAACTAGGCTTTTGCCTTCAGAAACTCAAGCTGCAATAGATATATCGGTTTCTTAGCTTTCGCAGCCAGAACTCTTTGTTATATTTGCTAAAACAGACTAAAACAGCTGCTCTTCTGGCAGGTGACCAGAGAATGAAGGAAAAATAGGTGTGACAAATGGGGAAGAGGGGGGGTAGAAAGGATGACTGGGGAGAAGAGCAGTGAAGGAGGACGATGGTGGGGGGGTGAGAGATCAACTGGGAATAAGGAGGTGGCTCAAGGGGCAATGGGCCGGACCTCTGTGGCACTCCTGTATGGGGGTGGGGGGAATAGGAGGGTAGGGCAGTATACCTGAAGGAGCGTCTCCACCTCCATCATTTAGCCCAGACACTGAGGTCCAGCGCCGAGGGCCTTCTGGTGGTTCCCTCACTGCGAGAAGCGAGGTTACAGGGAACCAGGCAGAGGGCCTTCTTGGTAGTGGTGCCCACCTGTGGAACGCCCTCCCATCAGATGTCAAGGAAATAAACCACTATCTGACTTTTAGGAGACATCTGAAAGCAGCTCTGTATTGGGAAGTTGGAATGTTTGATGTTTTATTGTGCTTTTAATATCCTTTTGGGAGCTGCCCAAAGTGGCTGGGGAAACCCAGCCAGATGGGCAGGGTAATAATAATAATAATAATATTACAGTGGTACCTCGGGTTAAGAACTTAATTTGATCTGGAGGTCCATTCTTAACCCGAAACTGAGGTACCACTTTAGCTAATGGGGCCTCCCGCTGCCGTCGCGCCGCCACCGTGCAATTTCTGTTCTCATCCTGAAGCAAAGTTCTTAACCCAAGGTACTATTTTTGGGTTAGCGGAGTCTGTAACCAGAAGCGCCTGTAACCTGAAGTGTCTGTAACCTGAAGGTACCACTGTATTTGAAGTGAATGTGGACATCATTACTGGCAGGGCAGGTGAGGTTCAGAGGCGTACCAAGGATCCTTCGAGCTCTTAGCCAGGAGAGCAGGTGGGTGGGCTCCTAGTCACTCGAGACAGAGTGGAGAGGCGAGATTTTTGTGCCTCACCCTGGGCTTGCACCCTTGCCAGGGGCCAATTTATCCAAGTCCTAGGTACGCCCCTGATTGAGGTGCATCCCTGTGGAAGGGGCAGGTTTTTGATTGGCAGGCAGAATGGGAGGTGCACAGAGCAATGTACATATGTGCATAGAAGAGATGTAAGATATGAAGGCCCAGAAGTTACCTGGGTGGTTTTAAGGCACATATACCATGCTTCGGGAAGCTGGAGGAGAGGGTCCATGGGCCCTAGCTCAGTCCCTCTGCCAAGTAAGCACCGGGCAATTCTGAAACCTGCATCCAGAATATTATTGCACATGCAAATTGCTTTCTGCAGGGTTTTTTCCCGTCTGGGATATTCGTGGGGTTGGGGAGAGAAGGAGATAAGGATGCCCATTTTCAGAAGGAGTGGGGGGTGGGGGGTGGCGGTTGTAGGGCTTGCAGATTTTTTACGGATGGAGGGGGTGGGCGAGGAGAAAGAAGAACTGGAGAAGGGGCAGGAAGGAAAGGATAGAGGTGGCGAGTGTGTGTGTGTGGGGGGGGGGGAGAGGGATGAAAAGCTGAAGCCAGCCATACAAGGGGGAGAGGAAGGAGGGAAGGCGGAAGGAGAATTGGAGGAGAGAAAGGGAGGCGGCGGAAAGGCTTGGGGGAAGGAGAAGGATAGAGAAGCCCACCCTCCCTTCATCCCCATCTCCCCTCCCCTGGCCGCGCTGCCGCTGGGAGGATGCGCCGTGCTTCCGCCTCTGCCCCCCTCCCTCCCTTCTTCCTTCCCTCCCCGCCTCCATCCATCCATCCATCCGCGGCAGCTCCTGCATGCCGAGTCCCTTCCCCTTTCTCTCGGCTCCGCTCGTCGAGGGGGCGAAGGCGGATTCCTCCCCCCGCCCGCCTCCCCCTTTGCACTGCCGCGGCGAAAGAGACGGAGCGGGGGGGTGGCGGTGGAGAGCGCGCGACAGCCGTGGCGAAGGAGGAAAGGCGAAGGGAGGAGATGGTGAGCGGTTGCCATGGGGATGCGGCGCGGGTGGAAGAGGCGGGGGGGGGAGAGAGAAGAGAGAGTTGGGTACCAGGGATGCAGGAATGGATGGACCAGGGATGGAGAGGATGCAGCAGAACCAGCGAGGCTCGCTTCTCGGCTCACCTCCTTCTTCGCCCCTTGCCTCCTCCATCGCCATCCAAGCATTGCACACACACACACACACCACGGTTCAGGGTATATTACTTGCTTCTTCCTCATGCATCCCTTCCCCAGCGTACCCCCTTGAACTCCCAACCCTACACTGGTGGATATCTGCAGCTCCCCCTCCCCTCCCCTCCCCTCCAACCCTTTCACGTCCCACCTTATTATGCCCTCTCCCCAGCCTCTTCTGTCGTCGGCCAAGCCCCTCTTCCCTCCACACACATTGGGCCTAGTTGCCTCTCAGTCCCCTCTGCTTCCTTCACCCTGCTTCCTCCAAACCCTTAAAGGGTCCTCCTCCGCCTCCTGCCCTCTTTTGCATCTCACCAACCCGCTCCTAGGAAACATTTCCATCAGTGAAATTCAGTGGTTCAGTTGGGTTGCTATTCTGGTCCTGGCAGAATGGAGACCTATGGGCTTTAAAAGGAATCCTGCCTCTCCCTGCCTGCCCCCCACTCGATTTCCCATCCCACTGACTTGTGACACAGGATGGAGGGGAAGGCATTGTGAATATGGCTTGGCTTGCTTACTAGAGTGATATATTGCATGCATCGAAATGATCAGGTGGCGTGGCAAACTGAGCACTAAGAAAATGTAGTGTGGCGTGAGTTACCTTGATGAGATGTGGCACAATGGGCCAGTGCATCGGGCCCACCCGGGGATTCCTCCATTGTGGGGGATTGGACTAGATGCCTCTTGAGGTCCCTTCCAACTCTGCAATTCCATGATTCTATGTCTCCTGCTCCCCATCCTCTGCAGTGCAAATCCTTTCTGTTTGTCCATTGTGGTCTGGTTTTGACTGGTGAATGGATGGTTCTGTTGCCTGGTGGGTGGAAGTTGCTCTAAGTGGCCTTTGGGCCTCTCCTGACTCTATGGGGAGCCAGTGGTGTAGTGGCTAGAGCGCCGGCCTAGTGCCTGGGAGTCCTGAGTTCGAATGCCTCCTTGGCCATGAAACTTGCTGTGTGAAAATAGAGTAGGGAATTGTGTACGCCACCTTGAGCTCCTTCAGAGGAAAGGTAGGGTACAAATTGTTGTTATTATTCCTGCACTGCAGGGGGCTGGACTAGATGACCCCTGGGGTGCTTTCTGACTCTACAGTTTTATGATTAGTAGCAACAGTAACAAGGGATATGAGGGACCACCCCAGTTTCCCTGTCCATCTCCCCAGACCATCTTTGCAGCACACCTCCCAGTTCTCCCTCTTTCCCAGTCTCTGATCTCAGCCTTGTAAATAAGCACTCGCCTGGTCTCTGTAGAGGACAAGGACTTGCATGCAGGCGAGTGAGCAAGCAAGCAGGCTGGTGGAGGAGGGGCACCACCTCGGCCTGGAAGCCAAAAGCCGGCTGCAAGAGAAGAGAATCTACACCCATCATAGAAACACATCAGGCTGCTGTAATAAGGAGGGCACTCTCTGCCCTTCTTCTGCCAGCCTGCAGCAGACTGGTGACTACAGGGCAAGTAACTTTTACAAAGCTATTCACCTGGATAGCTCAGCTGGTTAGAGCATTGTGCTGATAACGCCAAGGCTGCAGGTTCGATCCCCATCTGGGACATCTGCATAGTCCTGCATTTCAGGGTGTTGGATTAGATGATTCTCAGAGTCTCTTCCAACTCTGATTCTATGATACTCTCAGCTTATTCTGCCTTTGGGGCTCTTTGCCATGCCTTCAGTTTTTGACCTCTCTTTTATACACACACTGTGCTGGGCCTGGCGGTAACCCATGAAACACGGTCCAGGACCGGACCAGAATCCGGAGGTTCTGCTAGGAGTCAGTCCCATAGGGCCGAGGCAGGACACAAGGCAGGAAACCGGCAAGGACAGGTACAGGATCTCAGGCAGGATCTAGCATACACCATTGTTGCTCCCGCAACCTGGGGTGGGGTCCAACAGCCTTTTATCTTTGCTGGGGTAATGGCCGGTCCTGATCCCCTGGCGACTCACCTCCCTGTTTCGCCCGAAGGCGAGCACTCCTCCTGCAAGTACTCAGGTCTCTCCTTCTCTCAGACCTTAGTCTCTACAGCTTGGGAGACGTCGGTGGGTTACTAGACCCAGGGGCCACCTCAGCCTCCCCTGACCCAACCAGTAGTGAATCAGCTGTAAGTGGTGGCCCAGCTGAAGGCAACGAGGTAATCCCTGTATCTGGAGCCAGGGCAGGCTCAGGCCCCTGACTCGGCCCAGCTGGTGTTTGTTGCAGGGGAACCTGTGCAGACTGGGACTCTTCAGGATCAGGCCCCAGACTTGGTTCAGATGATGCCTGAGGCAAAGGATCCGGTGCAGACTGAGACTCCTCTGGTTCCGAGTTCCAGGCCATCACACACACACACACACACACACACACACCCCTTCAACATTGGGTCCCATATCTGTCTTCGAAGTGTAGTTCAGTGGAGAAGTTCCTGGGCTCAGACTCCAGCTACAAAAGGTCAGGGAGCAGGTGCTGGGGAACAGTTCAGCTGGAGAGTTCTGCTGCCAGCCAGAGTGGATAACACTGGCTTCAGGTGGACAAATAGTCAGAACTTCCTATGTTGAAAAGAGCTGGAGGAAACCCCTCTCTGGTCACCCTTGGATGGAGGTATCAGTGGTCAAGGAATGGAACTCAGGTTACAACACCCAGTCCTTGATAAAAGCGACAAGGGGTGTATTTGGGCATGAAAGCCAGGCCAGAGTAACTCCTGAGCTGGAGCAGAACTGGTTTATTTATCAGACATATTTCCTGCGCAGAGTGGTGGAACAAGAGGCTACCCGGTCGTATCCTATCTGGACTGTGACCTGCTTTACCATAGCAATGTGTGAGCATGATGCGCTCTGTCCTAGGCCCCATTCCCTGGGATTGTCCTCCTCAACAACCATTTGAATTTGCAGCTGTCTTGTGACCGTAGTTCACAGGCGAGGGATGAAGTTTGTAAAATAAGTCGCCACATGGAAAAAAGAGGATAGAGATAAATGCCCTCGGCCCTACCTCTCATAATAATACTAGAATTTGGGGTCATAGAATTATTGGAATATGCAGATGTCCCAAACGGGGATCAAAGCTGCTCCATGCTCTAACCAACTGAGCCATCCAGGGGTCATCCAACGAAATTGATTGGCAGGAGAAGCAGAGAGCAGACAAAAGGAAGCGCTTCTTCACACAACTCGTAATTGATTTATAGAATTGGTTGCCAGAAGATGTAGCGATAGCCGCTAGCTTAGATGGATTTTAAATACAATTAGGCAAGTTATCGGGAGGGTCGGGCTACTAGTCGCGTTGGCTGTTTGAAATATGTAGGTCAAGAGATGGGGAACCTGTGGCCCCTGCAGATGTTGTTGAGTTCCAACTCCCATCAGCCGCAGCCAGCATGACCAATGGTTAAAGCTCCCAAAGTATGAACAACATATTAAAACAAGAATAGGCGATAAAATGCAACAGTAAACAAAACGATGAATGTCAGCAACCCAGGACGGCTAACAGAAAGACTCCACAAGCTGGAAGATTAGATGCACCTACCAACCCTCCATCCCCCACACTTAGGGGCTGGGATATTGAACAATGAGCTTTTTAAATATATTTTTTTAAAAAGCTTACATAACTTTGAAGAGTTAAGGTGCTTTCACCACCCACTCATTCTAATTATTCAGGGGTTCAGGGGGAGCAAGTAATCCATGTAAATCATTTCCCCCCTGAAAAATAGGAATACTTAAAATGTTTTAATTGTGGATACTTTTAATGACTTGATGGAATTGTTTTATTGTGTGTTTTAATTATGTATGGATTTTATAATTGATTTCAAACTTTTGAACTGCTTAGAAGCTCTTTCAGCATGTTAGCAGTATATAGAAAAGTATATAGCGGCTGCAAAATAAAGAGACTCCCAACACCTTTCTGGGAAAGTAGAGTCCTGCAAAAGCTCGTCTCGAAAGAATGGAGCCCATGTCCTAACCCAAAAGGATGATAAATCTGTTTCCCTGCAGATGGTGTTGAGCTATGGCTCTCATCATCTCTCCCCATTGGACTTGCCGGCTGGGGTTGATGGATGCTGCGTTCCGTCAACATTTGTAGGGCCACAAGTTCCTTATCAATGTAGCAGGAAGATCCAAAGAGGTCTTCAAGGACCATCCATCCTGATGCCCTCAGGGGTGAAAAGTCGCTTCCCAGGTACCCAGCTGCTACACAGTGCTAGAAACTCAGGTATTTAAGCTAGTCGCCAAATGGCTCCTTAAACCAAGGCTGCAGCTGCCAAAATGGAATGTCTAGTTGCCATTTTGGGGCAAGACTGCTCTAAAGTCTTGTTTTTCAAATGATGGACTGACTGCAACTGGATTGTCAGTTAAAGTTCTGGCTAGTTTAGACAACAACCTTGAGCTAGGTTAAGAGCTTTGAGAAGTTAAAGAAGAAAAGTCACTTGACCCAGGGACAGTCCACATGTATTCCTATCTCTTTTTCTTAATGGTGACATGGACCATTCATAATGTAGGGCTATTCTTCACAACTGTGAGCCGGACAGTGGGGTGGGGTAAGTGAAGACAAGCAACAAGAATTAGCTGTAACTTTGTTCACTGCTCCTGCTCAGGCTGCACAGAAAAGCATTTTGGTTCTTGAGATTCATTCCGATTGTGCAGATAAAATATAACTGATGGAATTCTACAGGATGGGGTATTGGCGTGTGAAAACAGTCCAGATCTGATGATCCCCAGGCATGTACCTCCAGATGCAGGAGATGTTGGGCGCCATCCTGGCACCCAGGCGTCTTCACTTGGTCACAAGTGGCCAATTCCCAGGTACCGTATTTTTTGCCCTATAGGACACACTTTTCCCCCTCCAAAAATGAAAGGGAAATGTGTGTGCGTCCTATGGGGCGAATGCAGGCTTTCGCTGAAGCCTGGAGAGCGAGAGAGGTCGGTGCGCATCAACCCCTCTTGCTCTCCAGGCTTCAGGAAGCTATCTGCAAGCCTTGGGAGCCCGCGGGAGTTCCCGCCGGGCTCCCACGCCTTGCGGAGAGCTGCCTGCATCCCGAAGCCTGGGGCGCGCAGCGGAGCGCACCTCAGGCTTCGGGCAGCTCTCCACAAGCTGTGGGAGACCGGTGCGACATTGCACCAGGCTCCCTAGGCTTGTGGACAGCAGCCTGTTCTGGGGGCTGGGGTCGGGGGAAGCTTGGGCTTCCCTCGCCCCAGCCCCGCGCCTGGGGGAGGGGAATAATATTTTTTTCTTTATCCCCCCCCAAAAAACTAGGTGCGCCCTATGGGCCGGTGCGCCCTATGGGGCGAAAAATACGGTACTCGGTGCCTGGCACCTGGCTGGTTATGAACACTGCTGCTACACCTTTGGTTGAGAGCTACAGCCTTGAGAAGGCCAAAGGATGATGGGAGTTGTAGTCTGGCAACACCTGGAGGGCCACACATTCCCCATCCCTCTTCTAAGGTCAATAATAGCTCTCAATACTACAGTGAGGGGGGGGAAGTATTTGATCCCCTGCTAAATTTGCCCGTTTGCCCTCTGACGAAGAAATGACCAGTCCATAATTTTAATGGTAGGTTTATTGTAGCTGTGGGAGTCAGAATAACAACAGGAAAACCCCAGAAACCCGGAAGAGAAAAGTCAGAGATTGATGTGCATTATAATGAGTGAAATAAGTATTTGATCCCTTTGCAAAAGATGACTTGGTGGCAAGACCCTTGCTGGCAATTTCAGACGCCAGACGTTTCTTGTAGGTGGCCACCAGGATTGCACACATCTCGGGAGGTATTTTGTCCCACTCCTCTTTGCAGATCCTCTCCAAGTCAGTAAGATTTCGAGGCTGATGTGTAGCTACTCGAACCTTCAGCTCCCTCCACAGATTTTTCGATGGGATTAAGGTCTGGAGACTGGCTAGGCCACTCCAGGACCTTAATGTGCTTCTTCTTGAGCCACTCCTTTGTTGCCTTGGCCGTGTGTTTCTTCGCCAGAGGGCAAATGGGCAAATTTAGCAGGGGATCAAATACTCCCCCCCCTCACTGTAGCTGCTTGGGAAAAGCAGCAGTGGCAAACATCTGCTTTGATACCGTGGGAGGCAGGATGCTGGCCTAGATAGAGGAAGGCCATAGCTCAGTGCTAGAGCATCTACTTTGCATGGAGAACATCCTACGTTTGATTCCTGGCACCCCGAGATAGGGCTGAAGAAGACTTCTGCCAGAAACCCTGGAGACCCACCATCAGTCAGTGTAGACAACACTGAGCGAGATGGACCAGTCATCTTGACTCAGGAGAAGGCCACTTCTTGAGCTTTTGGCCTCTTCTGCATATTGGCTCTTCTGAAGGGGAAGTGCTGCATTGATACTTCCCCAACTAGTGTTAGAAATTAGCCAGGCGCTAGGCGCATTTTGCGACTAGCACGGGTCCAATTGTGACCACGTGGGGATCTCTGGATGCCAGATTGGTGCCTGACATCTCCATCTGGCTGGCCTCTCCGGCTTTCTTAAGCAGGTAAGCAGAAGAGCTTATTGTTGCATTTACAGCCCATCTTTTTCTCCAGGGAATACGTACATGGTTCACAGCTCCCCCCCTAACCCTGCTAATCCCTACAATGACCCTGGGAGGTAGGCTAAGAGGCTGTGACTGACTCCAAGGCCACCCTGTGAGCTTCATGGCTCAGTAGGAATTTGAAACCTGACATCCCTGGTCCTAGTCTGCCACTCTAACCACTACACCACACTGCCTTCCTAGAGTACTTCTGCTGTGGGGCAGCTCTATAAATTAAGTAGGTAAATACCGTATTTTTTGCTCTATAAGACTCACGTTTTCCCTCCTAAAAAGTAAGGGGAAATGTGTGTGCGTCTTATGGAGCGAATGCAGGCTGCGCAGCTATCCCAGAAGCCAGAACAGCAAGAGGGATTGCTACTTTCACTGCGCAGCGATCCCTCTTGCTGTTCTGGCTTCTGAGATTCAGAATATTTTTTTTCTTGTTTTCCTCCTCCAAAAACTAGGTGCGTCTTATCATCTGGTGCGTCTTATAGAGCGAAAAATACAGTAAATATGGCGAAAGCAAAATGTCACTTAGAGAAGGATCTGAAGCTTGAATTTGTTTTATTCTGGATTATTTGACTGGATGTTTTAATTCGTAGTAAACTGCTTTGAGATTTTTTCCCTTTAAAATATAAAGAGGTATAGAAATGAAATTAACAACAGCAACAGCAATCATACTCCACTGTAAAAAAGGCGTCTAGACATTCTGTTGTGGTGACTGCAACCTAGATTTAAGGTACCATTTGGTGATTAGCTTATATATCTGAGTTTTTAACACGGTCCCCAACCTGAATTCCTCCAGATTATGATGGATTCTGAGTCCCATCAGCCTCAGCCTGTATTCCCATGGGCTAGGAAGATGGGATTTGTAGTTCAAGAGGTCATCAGGTTGGGGAAGGCTAGCCTTGGAGAGTCCTAAGCTATGAGCCTGTGATACTACCTGATCAGAAATCCCAGGATTCTTTGGAGTGTATATTATAGTGTTATAAAGCAGTTTTAATTCAACTCAACAGTTTATTTTGTATTGGCTGTGGGCCCTAACCTTAAGAAACTGAGCAACATTTAGATCCTTCATTGCACATAAAAACAACAGCCATTAAAAACATTAGCACCAATTAAGGCATCACAGACAGTGAACAATCATCACGCAGGTCAGCCGACAATCATTACGCAGTCCTAGTCTACAATCACTTGTACGAGTATTAGAGGTTAAATGTTGTCACGTTTTCCCAAAAGCCATCCATTGACTTGGCGAAAGCGTTATTTGAGTTTGCTAATAAATAGATACACGCTTGTAGTCTAGGTAAGCCCTGGAGCCGCATGGAGCCTAAAATACAATATTAAGAATCCAGTTGGCTTGGCGGAGGGAGGGAGTGTGTCTGCTCTGAATAAGGAATATAATTAAACCTACTTTATATATCTATATAAATACCTGTGGGAGGGTTGAAAGGACTTTGGAAAAAAATAATGAAAGCATTTCATATCTTGGGATATTTGAGAGAAAGAGAGGAAAAAATGGGCATTTCCCTCATTTTTGCAGCATAAATGATTTAGCATTTTTCTAGGCAGCCCCAAGGCGAAGGAACTGATACTTCATTTTGTACTGTGTGTGTGGGGGGGGGGGGTCTTCATAGGAAAAGGATCATCCTTTGCCTTCTGTTTCTCTTGGACAATTCTCAGAATTATTCTGAGCACCTTCTGCTGTGCAAGTCCTTATGGGAATCGTAGAATTTTAAGAGTCGAAAGGTACCCTGAGGACCATCGCCCCTGCAATGCAGGAATATGCAGCTGTCTCAGACGGGGATCGAACCTGCAACCTTGGCGTTATCAACACCATGTTCTAACCAACTGAGCTAACAATCGAATGCTTAAAAGCATCCCCCAAAAGTGTCTAGTGCAGGAAAGCACACACAAGCCATACATAGCCTCAGCATACATGAAAATCAGTATCGTACCACTTCAAACGTGTATTGCTTTCCTCCTACCAAAGAATCCTGGGAACTGTAGTTCGTTAAGGGCGCTGAATTATGGTGCTGGAGGAGACTCTTGAGAGTCCCATGGACTGCAAGAAAATGAAACCTATGAATTCTTAAGGAAATCAGCCCTGAGTGCTCACTGGAAGGACAGATTGTGAAGCTGAGGCTCCAGTACTTTGGCCACCTCATGAGAAGAGAAGACTCCCTGGAAAAGACCCTGATGTTGGGAAAGATGGAGGGCACAAGGAGAAGGGGGACGACAGAGGACGAGATGGTTGGACAGTGTTCTCGTAGATACAAACATGAGTTTGACCAAACTGCGGGAGGCAACTAATCCAAAATGAGGCAGCTAGACTGATGACTGGGAGCGGCTGCCGAGACCATATAACACTGGTCTTGAAAGACCTACACTGGCTCCCAGTACGTTTCTAAACACAATTCAAAGGGTTGGTGCTGACCTTTAAAGCCCTAAACGGCCTCGGTCCAGTATACCTGAAGGAGTGTCTCCACCTCCATCGTTCTGCCCGGACACTGAGGTCCAGCGCCGAGGGCCTTCTGGCGGTTCCCTCGCCGCGAGAAGCCAAGTTACAGGGAACCAGGCAGAGGGCCTTCTTGATAGTGGCACCCGCCCTGTGGAATGCCCTCCCTCCAGATGTCAAAGAGAAAAATAACTACCAAACTTTTAGAAGACATCTAAAGGCAGCCCTGTTGAGGGAAGCTTTTAATGTTTAATAGATTATTTTAGTGTTTTGTTGGAAGCCGCCCAGAGTCGCTGGGGAAACCCAGCCAGATGGGCAGGGTATAAATAAATTATTATTATTATTATTATTATTATTATTATTATTATTATTATTTCACCAAGGTTTTGAATGCCACAGTGGGATTTCACACATGGCAAAGCAGGGATGCCATTTAGTGTGTGCGATGCATGTATACGAGTGCAGTTTCAATCTCTCCTTTTGGGAATGAAGGAAGCCGCAAGAAAGAGGGGGAAGAAGCTAGGAGAGAGGTCATTAAGTAGTTCACCAAGACCCTCAGCAATTTTCAAGTGGTCCAGGAGGAGAAAAAGTTTGTTGAACCACTGAGATAGATCATAGGTGATTATTCCTCAGGAGCGCCCATAGATCTCTTACCAGTTTGTTGGTAGTAGATGCCAAGGAACTGTTTATTCTCAGCCCTGGCCAGAGTTACAAATCCATTTACCATTGACCTGTGTTGATGATGTGATTGTGGTTGTTTTAGAGTATCCAAAGAGGAAAGAATTATAGCCAACCCTTCTTTCCATAAGGCAGCTTTTTGACTTTGACATCTTTTCTCTGCCTCCCAAGGAGCTCATTGAGTTTCCACCATTTTATCTTCCACAACAGCTTTGCAAAGGAGGCTAGGCTAAGATTGGGTGTCCGGCCCAAGGATCATGGCTGGAGCAGGAATTAGAAATGGGCAGCTCTCGGTGTACGTTTATTGGCACTCTCAGTGAGCGGGGCCTTTTCGGGGGTGGTTCCCTAGGCGAGATGGATGGGATGTTGCCTGTTCTGGATGGGGTCATGCTTCCTCTGAAGGAGTAGGAATGAAGCTTGGGTGTCCTTGTAGAGCCATTGCTGTTGCTTGAGGCTCAGGTGACCTCAGTGGTCTTGAGTGCCTTCCATCGGCTTTGGCTGGTGGCCCAGCTGCGCCCCTATCTGAACAGGGAGAGCCTGTTCTTCTTTTGCCTATGCTTTGGTAATCTCTAGGGACATAGGTGACCCTGTGGTGTAAACCACTGAGCCTAGGGCTTGCTGATCAGAAGGTTGGTGGTTCCAATCCCCATGACGGGATGAGCTCCCGTTGCTCAATCCCAGCTCCTGCCAACCTAGCAGTTTGAAAGCACACCAGTGCAAGTAGATAAATAGGTACTGCTCCGACGGGAAGATAAATGGCGTTTCTGTGTGCTGCTGTGGTTTCGCCAGAAGCGGCTTAGTCATGCTGGCCACATGACCTGGAAAAACTGCAGACAAATTTCAGCTCCCTTGGCCAGTAAAGCAAGGTGAGCGCCGCAATCCCAGAGTCGTTTGTGACTGGACTTAACTGTCAGGGGTCCTTTACCTTTACCTTTTTTAGGTTCAATTACTGCAACCTGTTAAACATAGGGCTGCCTCTGAAGATGGTTAGGAAATGTCAAGTGGTATAGAATTTGGCAGCTCGGTTACTCACTGGGGCCAGACGGTTTGAACTTATTACAGTGGAATCTCGGTTTTCAAACGTCTCCGTTCACGAATGTTTCAGCTTTCGAACGCAAAAAACCTGGAAGTAACTGCTTCGGTTTCCGAACGTTTTTTGGAAGCCAAACATGCCACGCGGCTTCCGTTTTGAGTTTCCCTATTGTATTGAGGTTTCTGCTTTCAGTATTCAGGTTTTCGAACGTTTCGGAAGTCGTGCGGTCTTCCGGAACAGATTACGTTCAAAAACCAAGGTTCCACTGTACCCTGATCCTGGCCTGACTTCACTGGCTGCCGATTAGTTTCTGGGCCCGATTCAAAGTGCTGGTTTTGACCTATAAAGCCATAAACAGCTCCCGACCGCCATACCTCAAGGACCGCCTCTCATAGGAACCGACCCAGACCCTGTGAACATCATCAAAGGCCCTTCTTTGTGTGTCCATGAAAGGTCTGGAGGGAGTGGCAACATGAGAACAGGCCTTTTCTGCAGTGGCTCCCCATTTCGGAGGGCCATCTGTCGGGGTTGCTTTAGTTGCGATTCTTGCGTGACAGGGGGTTGCGCTAAATGACTCTTGGGGGTCCCGGTCCAACTCTACAATTCTACGACTCTGTTAGAGGTCTTTTTTTAAGCAGATGAATCTTCTGCACGTGCTGAGCTATATATCCCTCGAATAAGAATTCCCACTCTCACGAAGGCTTCCTAGGTAGCGACTGGCCCATCTCACACTCAGCTGCTGCTGCTAATAATAATAATAATAATAATAATAATAATAATAATAATTTATTATTTATACCTGCCCATCTGGCTGGGCTTCCCCAGCCACTCTGGGTGGCTTCCAACAAAATATTAAAATACTGTAATACATCAAACATTAAAAGCTTCCCTAAACAGGGCTGCCTTCAGATGTCTTCTGAAAGTCTGGTAGTTGTTGTTCTCTTTGACATCTGGTAGGAGGGCGTTCCACAGGGCGGGTGCCACTACCGAGAAGGCCCTCTGCCTGGTTCCCTGTAGCTTCACTTCTCGCAGTGAGGGAACCGCTAGAAGGCCCTTGGAGCTGGACCTCAGTGTCCAGGCTGAATGATGGGGGTGGAGACGCTCCTTCAGATATACTGGACCGAGGCCGTTTAGGGCTTTAAAGGTCAGCACCAACACTTTGAATTGTGCTCAGAAACGTACAGCTTGCCTCTGAATTGCTCCTTGCAACGAGGACCCTGCTCTTTGTCTGTTAGGCTTCCAGCTCAGTGTGGCTCCCCATCTCGGCGCTGGAACGGCACTCGCGAAGGCAGGGCAGGGTGGTGGGGAGGGAGGCAGACGGACGGCTAGACTTTGAATGAGCAGCATTAGAAGCAGATGACGCCTCGCGGACACCCACAACTACCTTGGTTTAACTTTAATCTGATTTAGTTAAACCGTCAGAAAGCTGTGTGTGCCGGCACAATCCCTTTAGTAGCAGGGAGGGGACTCGCGTCGCTTTTGCCAGCATTGGTTGAGATTAAAAACTGATACAGCAACAAGGTTATAAATCCGATTACGGCACACTCGGGCCGGATACGCCTGGCTGGAAGGCCTCTTTTTCTTTTGAAAGCTCTTCAGCTCGTCAACTTTCCGCTTGCAGGCAAGTCGACGGAGCAATGCAATGAGTTTATGAGCTGAACAATATACAGACACTCCAAGTGTCCCTCTTTTCCAGGGACAGTCCCGGATTTACAGAAGCCGCCCTGGTTTCTGATGTGGTCCCAGAATGTCACACTTTCACCAGAGAAATGTTGGAGGGTATGGTAGGACACCCTTATTTCCACTAGAGAACGTCGAAGGGTATGGAGTTAGGTGACCTCCGAGCCAAGGAGATAAGTACCGGTAACTATACAGACAGCCCTGCTTAGGGAAGTTTGTAATGTCTGATGTTTTATCATGTTTTTGGAGTTCTGTTGGGAGCCATCCAGAGTGGCTGGGGGAAGGCATAAATTATTATTATTATTATTATTATTATTATTATTATTATTATTACTACTACTACTACATCTGAAGACAGCCCTGCATAAGGAAGGTCTTTATTTAAAATGTTTAATGTTTTCTTATGTTTTTATAAATGTTGGAAGCCACTCAGAGTAGCCACCCAGTCAGATGGGTGAGATGATGATGATAATAATAATAATAATAATAATAATAATAATAATAATAATAGGACATCCATATTTTCTTTTCTTCTTTTTTCTTTAGGAGTTTTCCAAAATTTTAATACATACATATTTTAATTACCTTTATCTGTCTTAACACCCCTGGACTTCCCACCCCACCCTTCCATGGCTTTCGAATTCCTCCTCATTATGCTGCATATCCTCTATCTCTGTTTTAATTATTTTCATCAGAAAAATGTTGAAGGGTTATGCATATATAGGCTGCAGTTTGCACGCGTGTGCTTGGCACCATACGGAACATGGACACAATGTGGGTCATGAGCAAAAGGCTCCTTGGTTAACATGCACAGACCACAGGGCTCAGCGTGCATATTTTGTTTGGAGGATTTGCCCCGAGAGACCTTTGTCCCCTGTGGTATAAGTACGTCCTGCCACACTGACATTTGCCCATCAAGCTTGTTGCTGTCTGCACTGACTGACAGAAGTTTTCCAGGGATTCAGACCCGTGAATCTTGAGAGCTTGTTCATGCAAGAGTTCTGATTCCTCAGATCTGTTCAGCGCTCTTGTGAAAATGCAGACAAGGGGCAAAATATTATGGCCCTGGATACACAATTTTAGGATTCTGAGGAGCTTGATTTTAATTGTTTCGGACATTTCTGGACCTCATGATTTGCAAATACCTTATTTTTTGCTCTAGAAGACTCACTTTTTCCCTCCTAAAAAGTAAGGGGAAATGTTTGTGCGTCTTATGGAGCGAATGCAGGCTGTGCAGCAATCCCTCTTGCTGTTCTGGCTTCTGAGATTCAGAATATTTTTTCCCTTGTTTTCCTCCTCCAAAAACTAGGTGCGTCTTGTGGTCTGGTGCGTCTTATAGAGCGAAAAATACGGCATAAGCTTGAGTGTAAGATAGTCTGAAATCTCAAAAGACAAGAGAGGCACTTGAATAAAATGTCAGTGACTCCTTATTCTTCCCCGCATCCCACAGCAAAATCAGCACATGGTAGGCACATTTTAGTGCAATGTCCAAACCCTAAACTGTGCTTAATCATAATTGTGCCTAATTTCTCGAGTGTCACTGTTGTGTATTGGTTAGAGCGTCGGACTAGGACTTGGGAAACCTAAGCTCAGATCCCCATTAAGCCATGAAACTAAT
The DNA here is from genome assembly GCA_034642415.1 of Podarcis siculus. Classification (NCBI taxonomy): domain Eukaryota; kingdom Metazoa; phylum Chordata; class Lepidosauria; order Squamata; family Lacertidae; genus Podarcis; species Podarcis siculus. The sequence goes on from JAXCMG010000034.1 coordinate 4,434,624, forward strand.
TGGGTGACCTTGGGCCAGTCACCGCCTCTCAGCCTACCTCTCAGGGTTGTTGTGAGGATAGAATGTGGCGAGTCAGAGCCGCATGTACCCTTCCTGGAGAAATGTGGGCTATACATGTAAAAACAAACCATGGTTTGTTTAAACAAGCCAGCTTTATAACCTATGGTTTGCAGTTACCTTGCTTGGAACAAGATTACTCATAATTTGTTGTTTTTGGACCTGCGGTTTGGGGAAAAAGTAAATGTTTTCAAAATACCTGCTTGTGGTCGTAGCATGCAGGGGAAGACATTCTCATTTCTGTCATGATAAACCGTGGTTATTTTGTCTGAAATCTGCCAATATGTAGAAAAGCAGATAGCAGAGGCACAGGGCAGTGCTCAGGCAATCTGTGTGTGCATGCACACAATTTTTAAAGGAAAAGTAATTATTTTTTCACATCAGGCTTAGTTGATAGTCTAGTTGGCAGTCAGTCGCCCCCCTGTGGAACACCCTCCCATCAGTTATCAAGGAAAGAAGTGACTATCTGACTTTTAGAAGACATCTGAAGGCAGTATAGGGAAGTTTTAAATGTTTGGTGTTTTACTGTGGTTTTATAATTTGTTGGAAGCTTCCCGGAATAGCTGAGGCAACCCAGTCAGATGGGCAGCATATTAATATTAGTAAATTGTTATTATAAGTGTTAAGTTGTGGGTGAACATATCAGACGACACAGCGATTCTTCAAACCGCTCTTGTTTATTCACAGGCCAGAACAGAACTGAACTGAAGAGCTCAGTCAGCCTGCTTATATAGAGCTCCAGTACAACGTTACTGTAACAACTTTCTAAAACTATCCAATCACTGAACGTCACTTTCGATTCCTTATTTGCATAACTATCTACAGTATCCCCCTGCTGGCCCAGGGTGAGAACTTCAGTACGTAACACCCCTCCCCACCGAGATAAGGCGTTAGTTACAATCGTAATGGTTTCGTTATATACAGCACTACACGTAATGGTTCAATTAGGCACAAAGGCATATCGGTTACATTTCACATGCTTCCACATAATTTCCGACAGCAGCCATTTCTCAGTGCTAGAAAATGTTCAGAGACCTTAGTGCTCCTGAGGTATCATCTCACCTCTTCAGTCTCTAAATTAGGCCTTTAGGAAGCCCTCTGTTCCACCGTAACATAATCGTATCAAAAACATCATTTATAAGAAATGGTCTTTAGCAGATGCTGCAGCCGTGCTTCCCCTCACTGCCAAGGAGGCTGAGAAGGTGCGCTCTTAAACCAGCATAGCGCAGGAGACATGGCGGCTTTCAAATACGTGGTTAATCTGATTGCGATGGTTGACATTATTAGTATTATTATTGCCGTTCGGAAATTGTCACGCTATATTGGTTTAAGAGGACGCTGGGTACAGTTTCAGCTGTGAAGCTCAGAAGCTCTGCAAGATGTGAAGAAGGAAGACGATTGATGGACAAATTTGATCTTTCATATTCAAATGGCCAGTATAATGGGAATATACAACCTTTTAACGTTTTTAATATCATTAAGCCACCTGTGTGCAAAACTTATCAGCATGTAAGAGCTCAGATCACACATGCAGAGCTTGTGTTTATATGCTGTACATGCATAAGTCTGTGTGCGCGGAGGCAGCAATATGTGGAGATCAGCAAACGGGACAACAGTATTCAGTTGGGTGGAGCTTTTTGTGGCATGGAGCTAAACGTCGATCCCCTTTATATTGACCTCTCTCATTTTTATCCTGCCTTTCCATCAAGGAGTGACATGTGGGGTTCCTGCCATTTATCCTTAAAACAAGCCTGTGAAGTAGGTTCGAGAGGGAAGGAGGAGAGAGACAGTGTCTGGACCAAGGTCACCTAGTAAAGTTTTGTGGCTGAACCTGAGATCTGAACCTGTTTCCCTAGGATGGACCCAATACACTGGTTCTCTTAATGTCTATAGTTCAAGGGGAATTTTTCTAGATGTTTTAAACTCCCATCTTTCCTTACTACTGTCCATGCTGCCTGAATCTCTTGAGAGTTGGGCACCTGGAGAGCATCTGGTTGGCTTCCTTTCTTAAAGCCAGACCAGGGCATGACGCTGTCTGTTTCCTCTTCCTCGGTCCCAGTGTTGTCCTTGTGGAACTCAGCGGGGGGGGGGGGGGGGGAGGAGGAGGACCAAACTAGAATTAGCCAACCGGGCTCAGAGCGGCTAACAACAGTAAAAATAACACCGTTTACACAAAATCACAATCAATTAATTGAAATACATTCCAAAATCAATTCATTCTGAAATCAATTCAGAGTCAAATTATTGGCAACCATTGGGCTAGAGTTCTATGAGGATTACAGAAGGAGGGAGTCAGGCTGCGCCCTGACCAAAGGCCTGGTGGAACAGCTCTGTCTTGCAGGCCCAGCGGAAAGATGTCAAGTCCCGCAGGGCCCTAGTCTCTTGTGACAGAGCGTTCCACCAGATCGGGGCCACGGCCGAAAAAGCCCTGGCTCTGGTCGAGGTCAGTCTAACCTCCCTGTGGCCCGGGATCTCCAAGATGTTTTCATTTGAAGACTGTAAGGTCCTCCGTGGGACATACCAGGAGAGGCGGTCCTGTAGGGGTATAAATAAATCATCATCATCATCATCTAGCCGGACACATTGCTGAAACTGATCACCGGCCCCACTTTCCCCCTCTAGCCTCTCACTCTGGATCCCTCCCAAGCAGAAGAAGGTTGCATCGATGGGGGGGGGGCTCCTCCTCTGGGCCTGTCTGGACAGTTGCTCAGCAATGTGCAGGACTCTCCTTGAGCCGGGAGTCAGAGGAGAAAGGGAGCCACCAGCACTGGGGCTAATCAATTGCTGGGTAGCAGGTGCAATCTCTGAATCCTCTCCCATCTGATTCTGTGCTGACACTCAGACTATGTCCTGGAAGGGCTACTTCCAAGCCCCGCTTGATCGCTCAAACCTCCTGCTTCTAGCACCTCCCAGCTGGTCCCTTCCCCAGACTGCTGTCCAGTGTCCCACCACCATGATCCAGGGTCTAAGTCATCTTCTGTGTCCTCCCTGGGGGGCTCTAGGGCAGTCGGCGTCCACCACTCTTCCTCATCCTAAGGAAGTTAAGATTATCCTCCACCAGGGCCAGAGCCTTCTCAGTGATGGCTCCGACCTGGTGGAATGTTCTGTCCCATGAGACCAGGGCCCTGCAGGATTTAACTTACTTCCGCAGGGGTTGTAAGACAGAGCTATTCCACCTGGCTTTCAACTTGAACTTAGCCTGATCTTTTATTCCCCTTCCTTCCCTCCCCCTCCCCTTTTTATGAAGATTGCCCACTCTGGGATCCCACAGCTAATTCTCCCCTGGTCTCCATGCTGGCCCAAATAGGACTAATTTAGCCAGCTAGCCCTGGTGATCATCTAATGTTTATTGGATGGATTTCCCCCCTAAATTGATTTTTGAATTCTGAATTTATCGTTATTCACGTTTTATACCGTATTTTATGCTGTTTTTTGTTGCATCAATTAAGTGTTTTAAATTTGTTGCTAGCCGCCCTGAGCCCCGTTTTTGAACCGGGAAGGGCTGGGTATAAATAAAAAATTATTATTATTATTATATTATTATCTAGCCAGTCCCTGACAACCAGTGCGTCTTGGCAGTGGGAAGCAGCAGTAGGTAACAGTCTACGGAGCAGCAACAGGTTGTGGGGACTATCCTTTAAATTTCCCACAATGCTACAGAGTGATGCAAGGCGCTGCTTAGTGGTGTCATATATATGGGTTCCAGGCAAGGATGCCTTCTGCCGACACCGGTGCTGATTGTCTGGCATATTCTCACAGAAATGAAAACGGAAGGCCGATTAATGATGTGCGACTTAAGACATTCGGTTCAACCGTACCCTCCCAAATATCATACAGCTTGCGGTGTTGAATGAGCGGCCTGTTCTCACCGTCAGTATCTTGTCACTGCAAAGGCTGCTGGCAAATTGCACATTTGACCTCCCCGGCTCATCTGCCCAGCACGAACACCTCCGGGTACGTCCATGCCAAGGAATTTTCATCAGCTCTTCACGAGCCCGTGAATGAGGTTCTGCATAAATGCCAGCCCATTAGAATCTCCCTGAGCCGTCACCCCACTTACAAATTCAGACACGCAGTTCATATCTCTCTCACACAAGCTCCTCTCTCCAGTCTCCCTCTCAACCCATGCTGCTCTCACTTTTGCTGCTTGCGCACACACCTCATTCTATGATCACATACCTCTGCAAATCCTTTCCCCCATATACGTGCAGACCCTCCAAGTATCCCCCTTTGCCAGAAGATTTACAGAAGCCATCTCAGTTTCTGATTTGATCCTGGAATGTCCCGCTTTTCCTTAGGACGTCTCTATTTTATTGTATTTTGGTGTTCTGTTAGAAGCCACCCAGAGTGGCTGGGAAAACCCAGACAGAAAACCCCAGAGCCATCTGAAGGCAGCCCTCTATAGGAAAGTGTTTTTTAAAAAAATTTAATATTTAATGCTTTATTATGTTTTCATGTATGTTGGAAGCTACCCAGAGTGGCTGGGGCAACTCAGAGGGTGCAGTATAAATAGTAAAATAATAATAATAATTGAATACGATGTTCCTATTTTCATTAGAGAAATTTTGAAAGGTTTGTATGTAGCATTTTCTTGCTTCTCTTACCTGACAGCCAAACTGTACGAGATGGCATTCATCATCATCATCATTTTATTATTTATACCCCGCCCATCTGGCTGGGTTTTCCCAGCCACCCTGGACGGCTCCCAATAGAACACTAAAAACAAAATAAAACTTCAAACATTAGAAGCTTCCCTATTCAGGGCTGCCTTCAGATGCCTTCCAAAAGTCAGACAGTTCTTTGTTTCCTTGACATCTGATGGGAGGGCGTTCTACAGGGTGGGAGCCACTACCGAGAAGGCCCCTCTGCCTGGTTCCTTGTGACCTCACTTCTCGCAGGGAGGGAACCGCCAGAAGGCCCTCAGAGCTGGACCTCAGTGTCCGAGCTGAACAATGGGGGTGGAGACGCTCCTTCAGGTATACTGGGCCGAGGCTGTTTAGGGCTTTAAAGGTCAGCACCAACACTTTGAACTGTGCTTGGAAACGTACTGGGAGCCAATGTAGGTCTTTCAAGACGGGTGTTATATGGTCTTGGCAGCCTCTCCCAGAATTATCAGTGGTGAAAATGGCTTTTTCAAAATGTCAGTTGCGGTTGCTGGTTCTCAATCTGGACTGGGACCACAGAGTAGGGCAGCCATGATGGGAGTCGTAGTCTGACAACATCACTAGGGCAGCAGGATGGGGGTAGCTGGGTTCGAGTGCAGAACTAAGGCGAGAGGGTCCTGAGTTCAGATCCCGCAACCAACCATGAAGCTCCCTGGGTGTCCGTGGGCCAGTCCCTCCCTCCCAGCCTAATCTAACTCACAGGATTGTTGTGAGGAAGAAACAGGAGATGTGTCCCTGAGTGCTGGCCTGAGCTTCTTAGAACATGGGTAGGCAAACTAAGGCCTGGGGGCCGGATCCGGCCCAATCGCCTTCTAAATCTGGCCCGCGGACATTCCTGGAATCAGCATGTTTTTACATGAGTAGAAGGTGTCCTTTTATTTAAAATGCATCTCTGGATTATTTGTGGGGCATAGGAATTCGTTCACCCCCCCCCAAAAAATATAGTCTGGCCCCCCACAAGATCTAAGGGACAGTGGACCGGCCTCCTGCTGAACAAGTTTGCTGACCTCTGTCTTAGAGGGAAGCTGAGATTTAAAAAGTTGTAAAATGAGGATACAAGGGGAAGTTTGCATCACTTCCCCATTTAAATCTTGCAGAGCCTTGACCCCTGAATGGGGTTAACAGCAGATCTGTCACTTCAAAGGGTGAGGTGGGTTGAAAGTCGCTTGGCAAACCTGTTCCCTGCGCTGCTTGTTTTCTGCAGGTGGCAGTTCAGTTGCTCAGCTTTCTTCTTAGCGCTCAGCAGCCAAATGTGATGTCATATTGCTGGCAGCTCCAAGCATTCTGCATTATTCCTAGGCAAGAGCTGTGTTCTTTCCCCCCTGACCACCCCTTAGAGGGAAGGGATGGGGAACTTGTGGCCCTCCAGAAAGCACTGGGCTCCTGCTCCCAGCCTCAGGTGCTACGGTTGTCATATGCCTGGAATTTCACAGACATAGCCAGGATTTGACCCAGATTTCTTTCTGGGCAGAAATCGCTTAAACGTCTGGGAAAATTTGGTCGTATGGCAACCCATGTCGGAAGTGCGGATTAAAAATAGCTAAAAACTATGTATATATATAAAAATGAGGTTTTGCAAAAAAGCTTAACAACCTTGTTAAAAATATTTTATTTATGATTTTCAGGTTTATACATTTCAAGAATTTTACAGTCACTTTAACATTTCAAAACTTGACTTCCTTCCCCCTCTTTCTGCAGTTCCTTAAATTTATTTTTAATATTTTCAAAATATCTAAATTAACTTAATTTGTTAATTTATTCATCTACTTTAAATATATATTCTTATGAAACGGCAGGTTATCACAACAATCCTGCCAGTGTTCTTATCTGCTTACAATTAGTTTGTAAATATTCAATAAACTGTTTCCATTCTTTTATAAAAAGTTTATTATCTTGATTTCTTATTTTTCCAGTAAGTTTCGCCATTTCTGAATATTCCATAACTTTTTGTATCCATTCTTCCTTTGCATGGACTACTACTTCTTCTTTCCATTTTGGGGCAAGTAACATTCTTGCTGCTATAGTCTGTATTCTGCTGTACTGAATAAATTTCTGTACATTTTGGGTAGTTCTGTCCCTATAATTCCCGAAAGGAAAGATTCTGGGTTGTTTTTTTACAAATGTTATTTTAAACATCTTTTTCAAATTTGGCCAAAAAATAATTTTAAAAAAGCTCAACTACTTTGCCCCCACAAAAAGTTCAACAACTTTTCTGTCCGGATTTTCACATTTTGGAATATGGAAACCCTAACTTCAGAATTCGTATGCAAATAGCGAAATGAGCAGGCAACATTTGCCCTGAACTGGGCAGAAGGCAGTTTGGGAACTGCTAGTGGATCTCTGGGTGATTTGCAATAGATCACATACTCTCCAATGTGTCTCCGATGAAAATAGGGGCCTCATATTCCTCCATCATAAACAACAACACCTTTATTATTTATGTTCATCCACCTGGCTTGCCCCAGCCACTCTGGGCAGCTCCCAACAGTTATAAAAACATAACAAAACATTAAACATTAAAAAACTTCCCTATACAGGGCTGCCTTCAGATGGTTTGGGGGTCAGGTAACTCCATACCCTCCCTGCAATATACCTGGGAGGGGGGTTTATCATGGTAGAATAATTCACGTTTGAAATGGCTCCGGAACATTTGCATAGGATTCAGGAACAGGGAAACTGACTCATCGGAGGCCTTGACAATACTGGATAATATATCCAGATTGAATCAAGGAAGGCTTGGCCTGTTTTGTTCTTGTCAGTGTGTTACCCAGTGCTGTGACAATTGGTTCCAGGCTGTATTGGAATTTGTAATGCATTACTCAAGTCCGAATTATTACCAAGATGAGATTTCTCCGGCTAAGTTTCAGATCCAATTTGAATTGATGCTTCATTCCAAACTTTGTTTGCTCGATAAGGTTTACCAGGCTATTTGCAGTCCTGAGTCAGCACAGGGTATCTGAGCAGGGATAACAGATGTACACAGCCCAGGGAGGAATAGGGCTGATGGACTTAGCATGGTGTTTCTCCTGTGTGTGTTTTCCATATCCGTGAAGGCTAAGGGGGAGAATGTAGGGCATCATCATCATCATCTAATAATAATAATAATAATAATAATAATAATAATAGGCAGTATCTAACTCAGGGGTTGGTAACCTAAGGCCCATGGACCCCCGCTGCCCACTCAGGGACCCCTGCCACCTGCTCGGTCTGCTCCCATGCGCCGTGCTAAACCAGCATGGAGCAGAGTGGGGACCACCTTCTGCAATGCTGGCCGGCTTCCCATTGGCTGCAGGAAGCTCCTGCAGCAATGGGAAGCTGCACACACGTCCTCCGCGCCAGAAGGAGTTCCGGAAATAGCATTTGCACATGTGTGTGCACACTCTGGCTCACTGCAGCCCAAGCCACAAAAACTTTACTGACCTCTGATCTAACTAAATACATCTGCTAGTGCAGGGACTTAAGGCTGCACAGTGGAACATCCCATCTCCCTGTGTGCCTGCATGGCCTCCCCAAATCTGGCCTGGAGTGTTGGGACGGGGAACCCAGAACAGATTTAGAGAGGGACTGTTCCTGTGTGTAGCCAGAAATCCTTGCACTAGCTAGTCTATTTAGCTAGATAATTGCCCAGTGTTTCACAATCATGATTGTTTGATTAGATTTAAATGATGCTTAAACAATCACATGAACTGAACTTAGGCTCATCGGCATCCTATTTCTTGTCGTAACTTCACACTGCTTTGTTAGTGATCTTAAATGTGGTGCGTTGATCGCTGGCCACTTCTAATGCATCTGCTAGGTGTGGTCCTTCAACTTGTATAAATTAGTCCGTTCAGAAGGCAGCAATTGTACGGTTGTAAGGTAAAGGAAAAGGGACCCCTGACCATTAGGTCCAGTCATGACCAACTCTGGGGTTGCGGCGCTCATCTCACTTTATTGGCCGAGGGAGCCGGCGTACAGCTTCCGGGTCATGTGGCCAGCATGACTAAGCCGCTTCTGGCGAACCAGAGCAGCGCACGGAAACGCCGTTTACCTTCCCACTGGAATGGTACCTATTTATCTACTTGCACTTTGACGTGCTTTCGAACTGCTAGGTGGGCAGGAGCAGGGACCAAGCAACGGGAGCTCACCCCGTGGCGGGGATTCGAACCGCCGACCTTCTGATCGGCAAGTCCTAGGCTCTGTGGTTTAACCCACAGCGCCACCTGCGTCCCTTGTATGGTGGTACTCCAGGGCAACATGTGTGCTCTCTTACATCCGTCCATCAGGGACTACGCTCGTGGGGTCACATGTAAGGTATCTGAAGATCTAACAAGTTCTGGCCTAGTACTTTCTCAAAGACATTACAGTGGTACCTCTGGTTACCGACTTAATTTGTTCCAGAGGTCCGTTCTTAACCTGAAACCGTTCTTAACCTGAGGTACCACTTTAACTAATGGCGCTTCCTGCTGCCGCCGTGCCGCCAGAGCCCGATTTCTGTTCTCATCCTGAAGCAAAGTTCTTAACCAGAGGTACTACCTCCGGGTTAGCGGAGTCTGAAACCCAAAGTGTTTGTAACCCAAAGTGTTTGTAACCTGAAGTGTTTGTAACCTGAGGTACCACTGTAGTTTGCATGCAGCTGCTTGTAACCCTGGGACATTAATCACTGGGACATTAATCTTGTGTACATTTGCAGCAATGCCTAACCCTGGAACCACCCTACATTGTTGGTGAAGTGCGTCTTAATGCTTTGTGTGAAATTTCCAGTCGATAGCGAAACAGACTTGTTTTGAACTAGAAAAATAGAAATATTGTATGGGAACAGCCATCATGCGGAGTCAGGTAGCATTCAGAGAATTCCAGGGTGAAGGAAATATAGGGAGGGAATTTCCTGTGCATATATGACAGGGTCATTCATACAAGTCTCCCACTGCAGATAATGACTGGACACTTGGCACTGTATCTCCTTGAACCACACAAGCACAAAGAGAAGTCTTCTGTTTCCCTACACTGGGAGGGTTGAATCGCATTCACAGTTAGCACCAGGCTGAGAAAAAAGTGCTTACCTCTGTATCCATCATACACTTTGTGTGTTGCATCGTTTCTTGTTTAACAGGGCTGCCTCCTGACTTAATATTAGCTGATTAATCATATTTTACTTGATTTAACAACCAATTAATTGTGTATTAATGCGCATACGAGGAGGGAAACATTTTTCTTAAGACACATCCTTAAAAAAACGTTTTCCTCTAAGATGGTGCTTGACATCAATGGTTTTTATAAGTACGTACTTACATTAAATCTATTTTTTTTAAAAAAAATAATAATTAGAACTTGACAGCCAGTTAATTGGGGGCACCTTTTTGTAGCCCATCAACATGTTCTATGGATTCCTTTAACCCACTACTTGGCTAAAAGTTGCAGCCCTGAATTTCGCCTCGATTGCTGACGCAGCCCTGTTCCAAGTTTACTCAGGGCTTATCCACCCTTAGCTTCTGGCCTGTGCTTTCCAGGTACAGCCCACACTTTAAAGCTCCATGTTCCAATCACTTTTTTGTTGTTGTTGCTTTCCGTGCGAAATCTCGCTCTTTAACGCTGAAGTGAAACAGACAGCAATTCGGGTTTTCTGCGGTTTGCAGGGTTTAAAAGTTTAAAAGTACGAGTCACCGACTGAGGTAGCTTTTTATAATTCTTCCACTCTGTGGAGAGTAATGGGATAATACAAGATGACCTAAAGGTACAAGATGACCAACTTTGCTGAAGCTAAACAGATCTGGGTCTGGTCAGTGCTTGGCAATTCCACACTTGACATCCCAAGCTCCACAGAGGAAAGATGGGTTTCAGACTCTTCAAGAATCCCTATTTTCCGGGGACAGTCCCGCTTTCACAGAAGCCATCCCAGTTTCTGATTTGATCCTGGAATGTCCCGCTTCTCTTTAGGATGTCCCTATTTTCACCAGAGAAATGTATGGTAGGACATCCCTATTTTCATCGGACAAATGTGGAGGGTCAGATGGACAGGGTACAAATAGTAAAATTGTTTTTGTTGTCGTTGTTGGCTATTGAATAGGATAACCCTATTTTCACCAGATAAATTTTGGAGGCTATGAGAAGACATTTCATCCCGCTCTATAAATGGTTATTGGTTTTGTTTTTTGAGCTTATGGAGTAGGGACAGACAGGTGAGAAAATGATAGATATATCTCTGAATTCTCATTGGCATCTCTTGTTAAACAGCATCTCTTGTTAAATGATGGAGGGTATGGTAGGATGTCCCTATTTTTATCGGAGAGTATGAATTTATGTGACCCCCAAGCCAAGGAGATAAATACAGTGGATGCTTGGGTTGCGAACGTGATCTCTGTGGGATGCACGTTCGCAACCTGCAGTGGCGCGTTTGTGCATGCGTGGGTTGCGATTTGGCGCTTCTATGCATGTGCAAAGAGCAATTTAGTGCTTTTGCGCATGTGCGACCACTGAAACTTGGAAATAGGGGTGTCTTAAGGAAAGGTGATGTATGGAAGTGAGAGCTGGACCATAAAGAAGGCTGATCGCCGAAGAATTGATGCTTTTGAATTATGGTGCTGGAGGAGACTCTTGAGAGTCCCATGGACTGCAAGAAGATCAAACCTATCCATTCTGAAGGAAATCAGCCCTGAGTGCTCACTGGAAGAACAGATCCTGAAGCTGAGGCTCCAGTACTTTGGCCACCTCATGAGAAGAGAAGACTCCCTGGAAAAGACCCTGATGTTGAGAAAGGTTGAGGGCACAAGGAGAAGGGGATGACAGAAGACGAGATGGTTGGACAGTGTTCTCTAAGCTACCAACATGAGTTTGACCAAACTGCGGGAGGCAGTGGAAGACAGGAGTGCCTGGTGTGCTCTGGTCCACGGGGTCACGAAGAGTTGGACACGACTAAACGACTAAACAACAACAAGGAAAGGTGGGACATTCCAGGATCAAATCAGAAACCAGGGCAGCTTCTGTAAATCCGAGACTGTCCCTGGAAAACAGGAACACTTGGAGGGTCTGAGATCAACAAGTGTTTCTGACTCTGTATTGTTTTAATACTAGCAAGAACAAAATGACTGACCTAAACATACCCTCCAACATTCCCCCAATGAAAATATGGACATCCTATTCAATGATGATGGTGATAATAATAATAATAATAATAATAATAATAATAATAATAATAATAATTTATATCCTGCCCATCTGCCTAGTTTGCCCCAGCCATTCTGGGCAGCTTTCAAAATATATAAAATCAAAATGTCTTCAGAAAGTTTGGTGGTCAGATAACTCCATACCCTCCAACATTTCTTTGATGGAAATAGGGACGTCCTACCATACTCTCCAATATTTCTCCAATGCAAACAGGGACGTCCTAAGGAAAAGTGGGACCTTCTGGGATCAGATCAGAAACCGGGACGGCTTCTGTAAATCTGGAACTGCCCCACACTGTCAGGGTCTGAAATTAGACTGAAATTTCTGTTGAGAGTCGCCCAGAGTAGCTGGGGAAACCCAGCCAGATGGGTGGGGTATAAATAATAAATTATTATAAAGCCAAGCAGGACTGGGCTTTTTTGTGTGAAAGGGCTATGAGCTCTGTTCGCTTCTGCGGCTGAAAAGAAAGCTCAGAATGTGCTCAGAGGCAGCTTCTTCTTTCATTCTAACTGGGTGCCTTTTGCACCTGATCTCGGCGTTCTAGTAAAAAGCAAAGTAGATCTCGCAAGCCCCCGAGTCTTGCACTCTGCTGGCGAAGAGAGCAACAAACGCTTTAGCTCTTGTAGACTCAGGAATGCCTCACCATGTTGGGTGCTATGCGAGTCAATGTCTCTTTTCATACAGGCAACCCTAGGCAGAGTCTGCATTGGCTCCATCCAGGCTCTCTGTGTCAGCCCTGTATCCTCGGCCACAAATCAGAGAGCTTGTGGAAATGGCTCTACAGATGTCCCTTTGTCCTTGCCTATTCCTCTCCCTCCCAAATCATTCCCACACTCTGTAAGGATCTGCTTCTGTCCATACAGTGTCCGCCAGATTGCCCTCCCTGGCGGGTCCACCCAGTGTCAGTTGGCTGGCATGTTTCCCACCAGCCTGCGACATTTGCCAACGTTATTGTGCATTCAGAAGATTTCTGCATGTCTTTCTGGAATTACGCTGTTTAACAATCAAGGCAAGATACGCTGCGCTCTCCCCTTCCTTCTTATTTCCATTGCTTTTTTAAATAGCCGTTTCTCTTTTAAAAACCAAACAGACTTTGCATTAATATTTTATCTAGATTTTCAAACTTTGGTAGTTTTCTCTCTTTTTTAATCATTTTGTACCTTTTCAGCTTTCACCCCCATTTTCTCCTTTATTTTTTTCTCCTTTTCCACATTATTTCTCTCCAAAAATTTTTGGTAGAGCTATTACGCCTGCATTATTTTCAACTACTTTTCATGATTTTCTCTTCCTCTCCTGTATTATGTTTCCCCCTCCCTGCTCCTTTATTTCTCCCTAGACCTCTCGCTCCTTTTTTATAACCTGTTTTCTACACAATGTATATTTAAAGCACTTCAGAATCCTGGGAGCTATAGTTTACCCCACACAGAGCTACAATTCCCAGCACTCTTAATAAACTACAGCTTCCATGATTCTTTGGGGTAGATGGGAAATGTGCTTTAGACATATAGCGTGTTATCAGCCCTAAGTGCTTAAAGCACCTTGAGTAATTATTACAACAGTCCTATAAGGAACGCACGTGGCGCTGTGGGTTAAATCACAGAGCCTAGGACTTGCCGATCAGAAGGTCGGCGGTTCGAATCCCTGCGACGGGGTGAGCTCCTGTTGCTTGGTCCCTGCTCCTGCCAACCTAGCAGTTCGAAAGCACGTCAAAGTGCAAGTAGATAAATAGGTACCGCACTGGCGGGAAGGTAAACGGCGTTTCCGTGCGCTGCTCTGGTTCGCCAGAAGTGGCTTAGTCATGCTGGCCACATGACCCGGAAGCTGTACGCCGGCTCCCTCGGCCAATAAAGCGAGATGAGCACTGCAACCCCAGAGTCGGTCACGACTGGACCTAATCTTCAGGGGACCCTTTACCTTTACTATAAGGAAGTCCAATATTATAATCCAGAAATGCTAAAGATGGAGAGCCGAGAGAGTGGCGGCTTATCTAAAACCATCTCATGCCACAATCAGTGGGTGTAAATACACTTAACTCTATCCGGAATTGCAGTTTGCAAGTTGCCAGCTTCTTCATTTTTCTCTCCCTCCCCCCCCCCCCCCCCCCCCCCCCCCCGCGCCCATTTTTCCTTTCTGTTCTCTTGTCTGTGTTCCGTTCTTCTTTCTTATCACGTTTCCCCAGTGGAGAAATCCAGAGAAGAAAAGAAATGATTCGGGCCACATCAGATTAGAGAGGTACTTTAACCTGGCAAGCAAGATCTTTGGGAAGGATTTGAGGTTTGCCAGCAGGGGGGAGAAGAGAAGGAAATCAGTTTCTGTCCCATTTCCAGCTTGTGCATCTTTGCGGCTGTCGGCTCCAAAATTCTCCCGGCCCCATTTAAATTGGGCTTGCGGTAGTTTAGGCCACAAAGTACCATCCGAAGATGGGGGGAGGGCTTTATTTTTGTGCACCATGACATCATATTACAGTGTGAAAGGTAAGTTAGTTTCTCTCTGCACAACAGCTCCCTGCCTTCATGGCCAGATTACTGGTGATAATTACTTCTGGGTTGCCGGGGGAATGATTTATCCCCTTAGATTTTCAGCCAGGGTGGGTAGCTATGGCCCTTCAGATGTCTGATGCTGTATTGTTTTTAATATTCGGTTGGAAGCCGCCCAGAGTGGCTGGGGAAACCCAGCCAGATGGGTGGGGTATAAATTATTATTATTATTATTATTATTATTATTATTATTATTATTATTGAATTGTAGAGTTGGAAGGGACCCCAAGAGTCATCTACTCCAACCCCCTGGAATTGCTGGAATCTCAGCTAAAGCACCCATGGCAGGTGGCCATCCAACATCTGCTTAAAAACCTCCAAGGAAGGAGAGTCCACATTCTCCCGAGGGAATCCATTCCACTGTCAAACAGCTCTTACCGTCGGAAAGTCCTTTGTGATGTTTAGTCAGAATCTCCTTTCTTGTAACTTGAATCCCTTGGTCTGGGTCCTACCCTCCAGGGCAGGAGGAAACAAGCTTCCTGAGATATCTAAAGGACAGTCTTTTAGATATTTGAAGATGGCTACCATATCTCCTCTCAGCCTTCTCTTTCATAGGCTAAGCATACCCAACTCCCTCAATCGTTCCTCATAAGGCTTGGTTTCCAGACCCTTGATCATCTTGGTTGCCTTCCTCTGCACATGTTCCAGCTTATCAACATCCTTCTTAAATTATGGTGCCAGAACTGGACACAGTATTCCAGGTGAGGTGTGACCAAGGCAGGACAGAGTGGGACTATTACTTGATCAGGATACTATACTTCTGTTGATGCAGCCTAGAATAGCATTTGCTTTTTTTGCTGCCACATCACATTGTTGAATCATGTTAAACTGGTTAAACCCCTAGATCCTTTTCACACGTACTGCTAGCAAGCCAGGTGCCCCCAATTTTATATTTGTGCTGCTGGTTCTTCCTGCCTAAGTTCAGAACCTTAAATTTGTCCCTATTGATATTTATTTTGTTAGCTTTGGACTCCAGCTCCCATCATCCCATGCTGTCTGGGGCTGATGGGTCCAACAACATCTGGAGGGCTGTAGGATCAGCCATGGCTGTTTGGCCATGTGACCCTACCTTTGATACAGTAGCTTCAAAGCTGCATGGACATAGTAGGGTCTGGAAGGAAAACCTGTTTGCTCTGTTCTCCTATTCCTCGACCTCCAAATTACAGCTGCTTCCAGACGGATTGTTGGAAGTGACTACACCAGACTGCAGTCAGCTTCTGGTTCAATCAATTTCACTGCTACGGGAAACAAAAACAGTTTTGTTTTGTTTTGACCTCTTGTTGTTGTGTGAACATGCCAGGACAGACAAAAGATGCACACAGGAGGAATTCACTTTGGAGCTTGGATGCATATTGGAACCAATACTTGCCTCTCATCAGGATCCAACCCACCTGTAAACGCATGTTCAGTGTTTGTGCATTCAGCTGCCCAGTCTGTTCAAATCAAAGGGGTACACATGGAGCTAAACCCCAGAGATTGCGGGCTTCTTGCCAGGTACTAACAGAGCCTCTAAACTGTCTCAGTTTAACAAGCCAAAAACGGACACAATGTCCTCATGTGTCTACTCACAAAATAAAACCACCAGGTTTTAGCATTCCTTCCGTGGTGTCCTCCATCTCCCAATACAATACCACGGAAGGGCACTCTTGGATAGTGGCTGGTAAAGTGGAATTAAGGGAAGAAACGCTACTCGGTGGTCAAGCCTATGGTTTGCCATGCAGAAAGGCCCAATTTCAGTCCTGTGCGTCTCCATTTAAAAGAATCAGGTAGCAGGTGAAGGGAAGGACTCCCTGCCTGAGACCCTGGATACCCTACTTCCATGTCAGACTTGACACTATAGGGCTAAGTGAGCAAATGGTCTGAACCAGCCTGCGGTAACTTGCTGTGTCATTGATTTTTGCTGCTGGCACCCATCTGTCTCGAGAAACAATGGAGTGCGCTTCTTGGGGTGAAGTCAAACTGCTGTGTTAGCAACACCAAAGTGACCTCCCCAGGGCAGTGCAAGCCTGGGCAGTGTGTATGGAGGTCCTGGGCTGCTCAGATGACAAGACCCCCCTCTTGACCTCGCTGGTGTGGTCCAACGGGATGCAGAGCAAGATGTTTGTCACCAGCTTGGCTGCAGGAGTTTCTGGAAGGAGGCATAGAAGACACCACCCAACCATCTTTGGGATTCCACTCTGGATTTGTGTAGGGTTTCCTCCTTAGCCTTTTCTTCCAAAGGTATCGTGCAAGGCAGCGGAGGGTTAGGACCAGAGTTTTCCTTTTTCCTAGATGGGCTGCCTTCCCAGGTCGATGTGATGGCCTGGGACTCGGGCTTGGAGTCAGAACCAGAGGAGTCCCAGTCAGCACCGGATCCTTTGTCTCAGGCATCTGAACCAAGTCTGGGGCCTGATCCTGAAGAGTCCCAGTCTGCACAGGTTCCCCTGCAACAACCACCAGCTGGGCCGAGTCAGGGGCCTGAGCCTGCCCTGGCTCTAGATGCAGGAATTACCTCGTTGTCTTCAGCTGGGCAATCAATTACAGCTGCTCCACTACTGGTTTGGTCAGGTGAGGCTGAGGCGGCCCCTGGGTCTAGTAACCCACCAACGTCTCCCCAACTGCAGAGACTAAGGTCTGAGAGAAGGAGACCTGAGTACTCGCAGGAGGAGTGCTCGCCTTTGGGCGAAACAGGGTGGTGAGTTGCCGGGGGATCAGGACCGGCGATTACCCCGACAAAGATAAAAGGCTGTTGGACCCCGCCCCAGGTTGCGGGAGCAACATTGCTGTATGCCAGATCCTGTACCTGGCCTTGCCTGGTTTCCTGCCTCGTCTATTGGACCCACTCTTGGTCTTGTCTATTCAGTCTCCCAGAGCCTGTCTTCGTATGCAGGGGAAGTCCTTAACTCACTGAGCTTTTGAGACCAAATGGCTAAAGGTAAAGGTACCCCTGACCGTTAGGTCCAGTCGTGCTCATCTCGCTTTACTGACCGAGGGAGCCGGCGTTTGTCCACAGACAGCTTCCAGGTCATGTGGCCAGCATGACTAAGCCGCTTCTGGCCAACCAGAGCAGCGCACGGAAACTCCATTTACCTTCCCAGCAGAGCGGTACCTACTTATCTACTTGAACTGGTGTGCTTTCGAACTGCTAGGTTGGCAGGAGCTGGGACCGAGCAACGGTAGCTTACTCTGTCACAGGGATTCGAACTGCTGACCAAGAGGCTCAGTGGTTTAGACCACAGCACCACCCGCGTCTACCCTCACCTAATTTAGCTGGTTAGTTGAAGCCTTTCCAAAGGTGTGACCGCTGTCTCATGCTGACAGCCTTGGGAGCAACAGGTGAGAGCTGAGTGCAGGGTGGGGACCAAAGGTGGACACCCCACCCCAGAAGGAGCATGGTGTGCCCCCCA
This sequence comes from Podarcis siculus, assembly GCA_034642415.1. Lineage (NCBI taxonomy): Eukaryota > Metazoa > Chordata > Lepidosauria > Squamata > Lacertidae > Podarcis > Podarcis siculus. The sequence continues at coordinate 4,452,411 of JAXCMG010000034.1, forward strand.
CCAGAGGTACTCCTCCTCCCCTAACACCTCACACACCCCTGTGTAATTAATCATTCGTTAATGGCGTACTGTAAGACAGGAAATAAACTAAGCCATAGGAATGACTCAGGCTGCAAGCCCAACTTCACATGCTTGCTGAACATTCTCTAGAAGGCCCCCAAGGACAGTGCTCATGTAACTTTCCCAACAAACTTGCTCCATTGGTCAACTTCATGATGTTCAACACGGATCTGCCTCTGTATAATTCTCAGCCATTTCCTCTTGCCCTCTCCGCGGTGGATAGGATGATTAATTGTTCCTGCCCCTCCTCCTCTCCTCTCTGAGATGCTTTTAAATATTTGAAAACTGTCAGGATATCCCCACTTAATCTTCTTTTCTCTACATATCCAATTGCTTTAGCCTTTCCTCACAGGATCTGTCTTTTAGGCTCTCATATTTTGCGGCTCTCTGCTGAATACTGCTCAACTTGTCAACCTCCTTCTCCATCCCAGATTTCTGACACGCTTAAAAAATGTGCAGGAAATTGCAAAAATGTGAGGATGTGAGAGGAAGGGGGTGAATGGCAGGAGAGAGTTAAAGTTTCTGTAGGATCTAAGGAGCGTGAATGGGAGCTTCATGGTGAACCTTGACCAGTGATGGAGAACCCATGGCCCTCTCAGCTCCAACAAGCCCCAGGCAGCAGTGATGGGAGTTGGAGTCCAACAACATTGGAAAGGCAACAGGTTCTCCACCCACGATATACCGAAAACTTGTTTGTGAGTGGTACACTGAGGGGGCTCAACTGTTCCTTTTTAGGGAGCAGTACTTTTTCATAGAACCACAGCCTCGGAGTGGGCCTTACGGACATAAGAAGGGCCTGTTGGATCAGGCCGATGGCCCATCTAGTCCTGCATCCTACTCTTACAGTGACCAAGCAGATGCTCATGGTTTCCAGCATCCATATTTAGAAGATGACTGCCTCCAACCACAGAGGCCGAGCCGAGCCATCATTGTAGGGATCAGTTGGGATTACCATGAGGAATTATAAAATATACATCAAGCCATCGTGTCCACAATGAATGCATTGTGTTGACTGGGTTTGATATATTGACGATAATTTCTGATTAAATCTCATAAGATTCTACATTCATGCCTTTTTCCTCTACTGCCCATTTCTCTCTCTTCACAAGTCACGTACACACTTAGACAGGCAGGCGTCCTGGGTCCTCAAAGATAATGGGCAGTTTCGTCTATGTAGCTTTTCTTATATATTAATCTTAGGGCCAGGAAACAGGTTTCACATTAAGGTGATAATGGTCACTGTCCTCCTGGCCATCCTTATCATGTGTACTGATTGTTTATGACCTCCGGGGTTGCTGAATACCCTCCTTTGTTTTTACTCCAAAGTATGCATGCCTAACTAGTGTTTATAGTTTAACTTTGTCCCCACTTGGGGTTTGTTTAAATGCTCAGAGGAAATCTGATTGGTTCTTACGAGCACTGTGTAAAGGATTCTTTTGCTAATAAAATGGCCTGGTGAGGGGTGTGGTGTACGCACTTCCTCCTTGCTGGTCAAAGACTTGTGTCTTATTTTAATCAGGGTCCAGTCCTTTCGTTTGGCCTCAGAACGCAACAATCATGGCTGCCAGCTATCGATAGACTTCTGAATTTATCCAATCGTCTTTTAAAGCTGTGGCCGTCACTGTCCCCATGTGACCAGGTTCCATAGCTGAACTATTTGCTCTGTGAAGAACTTTCTTTTCTCTGTCCTGCACCCTCCAACATTCAACTTCATTAGATGTCTGCAAGTTCTAGCGCTATGAGAAAAGGAGAATTTTTCTCTCTCCGTCCATGTTCTCCATGCCATGCAAAATTGTATGAACTTGGTACATCACCTCCTACTTGCCTTTTCTTTAAATCTAAAGGCCCCAGATGCTGCACCCATTCCTCATAGGGGAGTTTCTCCATCCCCTTGGTCATTTGGTGATTTTGGCCTTGCCCAACACTCTGCTCTATCTAAGCCATAGCTGGAACATCCTCTAAAGATGGCTGTTCAGTCTCTGCTTGAAGACCTCCAGCACCACCCATCCCTTTAGCTCAATATTTCTGAAACTTGGATCTCTAGCTGTTTTTGGACTACAACTCCCATCATCCCCAGCTAACAGGACCAGTGGTCAGGGATGATGGGAACTGTAGTCCAAAAACAACTGGAGGCCCAAGCATGGGAAACACTGTTCATCCAAGATCTTCAGTCATGTAACTTAAGCTCACTAGAACTAGCCCAGCCCTGTGGGGCAGCAAGAGAGCAAGCCTTTGTTCCCTTGTATGGGGCAAGTCCTTAGGTATGCTGAGCCCCATCATGTCTCGCCACACCCCACCACTTTGTCTTCTCTTTTCCAGGCTAAGCATGCAGAGTTCCTTCAACCTTTCCTTGTAGGTCTTGTTTTCTCTACTCCTGACCATCTGCTTTGCACTGCCATCCTCTGAACCCATTTTGATTAATGTGGACCTTTGCGATGTGTGGCCTGCAAAGCCGCAAGGCGGCCCCAGAGCTGTATACTGCGGCCTGCAAGGTCCTTGACCCTCTGCTTTTATTCCTGTTGTAGCCACAGATGGGTAGCAAACCCAGGTTGGCTACAAAACCTTTTGTGGACCACCCTATGTTGCCATATTTCAAAAAGTGAAAATCTGGACACAAAAGTTGCGGGAGGCAGGAATTGAAGTTTTAGAGCTATTTTTAAGGAAATCCTCCAAAAAAAACAGCACTTCCGACAGGGGTTGCCATATGTCCGGGTTTCTCCAGACATTTTTACCGATTTTTGGAAATTCTGCCTGGACACTATTTTCAATGGACAAATCCCGGGGAATTTCGAACATATGCCAGCCCTTCCATACAGTATGTTGCCTGCATTCAACTTGCACAGGGTGGGGCTGGAGAGGTCATGCATTCATTTCTCTCATCAGGGAGCTTCATTCTTCACCTCTCTGGATGCTCCCTAAATTAAATGCAGTCCAATTTAATGGAAGAAGCGCCGTTTTCCATACCATTGTCATTCCTAAGGGATAAAAACCTCAGGGGGGAAATGCAGTAGAGGAGGCAAATATAGAAGATTTGTGGCACATTGCTTGCATGTCGGGCATTTACCGTATTTCTCGCTCTATAAGACGCACCAGACCATAAGACGCACCTAGTTTTTGGAGGAGGAAAAAAAGAAAAAAAATATTCTGAATCTCAGAAGCCAGAATGAGACCCAACTGTTAGTTCACAGCAGTGGGTGAAGGAGGCAATGAACCAAGAGAGGAGGACTGGAAGGAGTAGGAGCCAAGACCTTTCCATTCCCTCCAGTTTTTCTCCAGTAAAAACAGGCATGTCCTATTCCATATTAATATTAAAAGCACAATAAAACATTGAAAAACCTCCCTATACAGAGCTGCCTTCAAATGTCTTCTAAAGATTGTACAATCGTACCTTGGGAGTCAAACAGCTTAGTTCCCCAACGTTTTGGCTCCTGAATGTTGCAAACCTGGAAGTGACTGTTCCGGTTTGCGAACTATTTTCAGAAGCCGAACGTCCGATGGGGCTTCTGCGGCTTCCGATTGGCTGCAGGAGCTTCCTGCAGCCAATCAGAAGCTGCGCTTGGGTTTTTGAACGTTTTGGGAGTCAAACGGACTTCCAGAATGGATTCCATTCGACTTCTAAGGTACGACTGTATAGTTACTTATCTCTTTGGCTCGGGGGTCGCATAACTCCATACCCTCCAACATTTCTCCAATGAAAATGGGGACGTCCTAAGAAAAAACAGGACATTCCGGGATCAAATCAGAAACCGGGACAGCTGCTGTAAATCTGAGACTGTTCCTGGAAAATAGGAACAGTGGGTGGGTCTGCTTTACCTCTTTAAACCATATTGAAATGTATTAGAACTGTATCCACAGTTGCCCTTTGGGGAATACAGTCATACCTCATGTTACGTTTGCTTCAGGTTGAGCATTTTCAGGTTGCGTCCCGCAGTGACCCGGAAGTACCGAAAAGGGTTACTTCCGGGTTTCGCCGCTCAAAATGACGTCACGTGCATGTGCAGAAGCGGTGAATCATGACCCACACATGCGCAGATGCGGGTTGCGTTCTGCTAATGTTGTGAATGGGGGTCCGGAATGGATCCCATTTGCAACCAGAGGTACCACTGTACCTGTTCTGGGAACTGCAGAACTCAGGTTTCCCATAAGGCATTTGGTTAACCACTGTGAGCAATGAGTGCTGGACTAGATGGGCATTGGGCCTGATCCAGCAGGCCTCTTATGTGTTTATGGTCTGGCACGCCTCTGACGCCCCAGCCACTCGCCTTACTCGCCTAGGGCAAGTTGAATGCAAAAGCTGTATTAATATTCAAAAACTCTGTAGACAAGAACTTGGGTTCCTTTGCTGGAGGGCTTCCATTTCAGGGCAGGGAAGGTTGCTCCGAGATGGGCATTTGGGGGAACTATTTTTTCCATGGCCGTAACATTTCACATTTTATCAGCCTCTCAAACTGCTAAGGCAGCAACATTTGGAACCCTGGCTTATACATCTTCTGCCAGAAGCGTGATCACTGGGACCTGCTTGCAAATAAGTGTGCCTGGGAGTGCAGCCTCCTTCGTCTCCCTGCCAATAATAAAAAGGGAATTAATTTTTCATGGTGTTTGAAATATTAATTCTTTACTGGGGCATTAAGTAAACATACGAGGAGTTTTTTCCTTTCTTTCTTTCTTTCTTTCTTTCTCTGGGAACCTGGCATTGTGCAGTGCCAGGAATGGGGCTTGAATATGTTTTCCTAGAACCACTTAATTGCCTGACAGGGGTTGAGCACTTCATTTGGGTCTTGAAGACAGCCTGTTCCGAGGCTCGAATCATTTAAAATAAAAGATATTGAGTGCCGTGCGGCAGGAAGGTCTTTCTCTGCCTGTGAGACCCTTTGAGATGAATGGGAGCAGCGCGAGGGCACAAGAAGGAAACCCTTCCTGATGGATTATGTACTTAAACTATGGAGATATAAAATGCATTCATTTAAATAATGAATTGCTACCATCCGTCAACAATTGCCAGGCCAAAGCAAAAAGATCTTGCAATGGTTTCTGGAGGATACTCAAGCTAGGACATTAGAAAACCATCACACACCCACACACCCACACACCCACACTCCGTATTGGCCTGAATATAAGCCGCACCTTTAAAATTCAAGGGGGGGGGGGAGAGAAAAAGACAATACCCGAATATAAGCCACTTCCTTAAAATTCCGCACGCACTCACACCCGTTCCATTTTACTGTACGTTTGTTTCAGCAGTGTGATATCTTAAAAGCCAATTTCTATAAGGTTGTGAATTTAAGCTGCACTTTAACTTTTTGTGGTTGGAAGTTGGAAAGAAATGAGGCTTATATTCAGGTCAATATGGTATATATGTATTTATATATATCTATATATGTATTTATAAAATCTAGGACTGCAACCGTTGGGCTGTGATCCTGCACTCATTCACTACGGAGGAAGCCCTTAGAATACAGTGAGATTCTAAGCTACTGAGTAAACGTGTCGGATTGGTTTGCTGATCCTATAGGCCTACCTAGGAGTAAGTCCCAGGTAGGGCCTTACTTCTGCAATTCTATACATGTCATCGTAGATGTAAGTCTTATTTACCTCAGCGGGTCTTACTCTTAGGTTATTGTGTGCAGCATCACAACTTTTTGGGATCCACTTGTGGCCTAACTCTACTTTTCCAGCTTTACAACGGAATAACTTTACAAGCAGAATAATAACCACATCACTGATAAAGAACACATTTATGCACCATTCTGTATACAGACATAGTATTTTTGAACAGGATTTAAGCGAGGCATATGCATGGTATGTAGAAGTGCATGGCATTTAGAAGCCTGCAGACCCTCCAAGTGACCCTATTTTCCAGGGACAGTCCCGGATTTACAGAAGCCATCCTGGTTTCTGATTTGATCCAGGAATGCCCCGCTTTTTCTTAGGACGTCCCTATTTTCATTGGAGAAGTGTTGGAGAATATGGTAGAACATCCCTATTTTCATCGGAGAAATATTGGAGGGTATGGAGTTATGCAGCCTTCGAGCCAAGGAGATAGATAGATAACTGTACCAATCTTAGAAGACCTCTGAAGTCAATCATGTATAGGGAAGTTTTAAAAAAATGTTTAATGTTTTATATATGTTTTTATATATGTTGGAAGCCTCCCAGAGTGGCTGGAGCAACCCAGTCAGATGGACAGGGTACGACGATCACAACAACATGTCCCTATTTTTATCAAAGAAATGTGGGAGGGTATGTAGAGGTGGCAATGCGAGAGCCTTTCTTGAGTCCTTTCTCAGGAAGATCCCTATCAGCCTTTGAGATATGTGACCTAGGAACGGCCCAACCATGAGGCGTGGTGAGGCAGCCACCTTAGGCCAGTGAATGAACAGAGCTGTGTGTGCCATGTGGCTTGCCCTGTTCCCTCAAAGTTTGTCTTCTGCCCTCAGAGACAGTGGAGGATGCTGTCTGTGTCAACGTAAGATTCAACTGCCAAGCTTTCGAACAAGGAATGGGGTGAGGTGCCATCTTGTCCCTCACCTTGGGAAGCAATATGGCAACTCTAGTTTCTGCCACATGAGGAAGGAGATTCTCCTGCCTGCCCCTGCTTGTGGCAACTGTGTCTCTCCTCTGTCTGTCTGTCTTTAGGTTCCAAAATACATTCAGTTCATGTTTTGTTCTTCTCAGGGGCCGGAGAGGGAGGAAAGCTCTTTCTCCGAGAATGAGTCAAGAGGTAAAAAAGTGTTACAGCAATCCAGTGCTCTGGCATTTAATTTGGCGATTAGAATTAATGTGCTAAAGTTAGCTAATAGCATGTTAGCTCTAAGAACTGAAATGCTCTAGTGTATTAAAAACTGCTGTAGAGGGATCGTGTATCGCCAAGGAATATTCCCACCACAACCTTGTTGCTGGCATTGCTTAATGGACACACACACACACACACATTCTCAGCAGTGATGCACTTCTGCCTTTGTGTTAACGTGTGCCTCTGTGTGAATGTGTGAATCTGTAGAGGGCAGGGGCAAGACATGCCTGCCTTTACTGCTATCTCTGTGTGGAATTTGCCCAGACTTGTAGTTTTAACCAACTCCATTTACTCTGGGCTTGGTCTGAGCCATGGCTTACGCCTGTCAACACTTCTCAATGTCAGGGAAATGGCATTTAACAAGAGATGCCAATGAGAATTCAGAGGTATATCTATCATTTTCTCACCTGTCTGTCCCTACTTTGTAAGCTCAAGAAGCAAAACCAATAACCCTTTATAGAGCGGGATGAGAATCTCTTCCCATAGCCTCCAAAATTTCTCTGGTGAAAATAGTGTTATCCTATTCAATAGCCAACAACGACAACAACAACAGTTTTACTGTTTATACCCTGTCCATCTGACCCTCCACATTTGTCTGATGAAAATAGGGATGTCCTACCATACATTTCTCTGATGAAACTAGGGACATCTTAAGGAGAAGCGGGACTTTCCAGGATCAAATCAGAAACTGGGATGGCTTCTGTAAATCCGGGACTGTCCCTGGAAAAAAGGGACACTTGGAGGGTCTGCCTTCTGAATCATCGCTTTTATCCTTTCTTAAACGGGTCTGTTGCCACCTCTTTGAGAAAGCAAAGCTGAGGCCTTTGCATACCATCCCAGCCCCAGTAGGTCTTGCCCAATGAGGCAGTTGTGATGACTGAAGTTCCCTGCCATCCCATCGCTCTCTACAGACCCAGCCAGATTGGTAAAGAAAAAGTGTTTTATAAGCGCTGTATATGCATTATAACACTGTGACACCAGGTGGCACTGTGGACTTCCATTTTTGCCAACGCGAGTTCCCATACGTAGTTTACAATGTGTTTTCCTGAAATGCTTCTTTGATGCGTCTAGGTCCAGCCTAGGGCTCCTCACCTGGTTCCTTCCCCAGCAGCCCAAGGCTCGGTCGTCTTGTCTCTCTTGGCTCCTCCCTCTTCACTCCTCTTCTGGTTCTGGGGTGCCAGCAAGGAAGGGAGCTGGTCACATCAGGAGGGCGAGACTTCCTGGCTTCTCCAGCAGCCTGCCCCACCTCTGCCTCCTGGCCCCACTCCTCTCCTGCCTCTGATTCTGGACTGCTTTCTGCCCCAGCCTCTTCCTGCTCACTAAACTTTGCTGCCTCTTCAGTTTCCAACACCTCCGTTTCCCAGTCTTCTCCCTCTGACCACTCATCGTCGTCCCACCACCAGTCCTCTCACTCTGAGCTTTCTTCCCCTGGGGGTTCCCTTGGGGGGTTCCCCAGCTGGTTCCTGCCCCCCACTCCTCTGCATCCAGCCAGCCCATGACAACCAGGGATGTTGAACCTTTGGGCTACTGGACGTTGTGGGACTTGTTCCCACCAGTCCCTGACAGCATGGCTGGGATAATGGGAATTGTATTCCAGCAACATCTGTAGGATCACAGGTCCCTCGTCTGTGGAGTAGACAATACAGTGGTACCTCTGGTTACATACGCTTCAGCTTACAGACGCTTCAGGTTACAGATGCTTCAGGTTACAGACTCCGCTAACCCAGAAATAGTACCTCAGGTTAAGAACTTTGCTTCAGGATGAGAACAGAAATCTTGCTCCAGTGGCGCGGCAGAAGCAGGAGGCCCCATTAACTTGGGTTACATACGCTTCAAGTTACAGACTCCGCTAACCCAAAAATTGTTATGTACTGAAGTTCTCACCCTGGGCCAGCATGGGGATCCTTACTGTAGATAGTTATGCAAATAAGGGATTGAAAGTGATGTTCAGTGATTGGATAGTTTTAGAAAATTGTTACAGTTACGTTGTACTGGAGCTCTATATAAGCAGGCTGACTGAACCCTTCAGTTCAGTTCTGTTCTGGCCTGTGAATAAACAAGAGCTGTTTGAAGAATCGCTGTGTCGTCTGATATGTTCACCCACAACTTAACAGAAATAGTACCTCAGGTTAAGAACTTTGCTTCAGGATGAGAACAGAAATCTTGCTCCGGCGGCATGGCAGCAGCAGGAGGCCCCATTAGCTAAAGTGGTGCTTCAGGTTAAGAACAGTTTCAGGTTAAGAACGAACCTCCGGAACAAATTAAGTACTTAACCCGAGGTACCACTGTATTGTGTTAGATGGGCAAATGATCTCCCCTTGTATAAAGGAGCTCCCTATTTTCCTAGGTTCCAACTGGCAACCCGCATTCAGGGATCTAGAAGCGGCGGTTGACGATAACAGAATTTGTGCGCTCCAAAAGCTGCAGCTCCCAGGCCCCCTCAGGAGAAGTTGTGTCAGTTAGTGCTAAAAACTGATTTAAACCCCCATGTTGGGTATGGATACTCCGCTTGTGATGCTTGGAGAGGCTCAGACCTTGTTCCTCCTTCTCTCCTCAGATGACTGACGAAGTTTGAGAGCCCCCTTGTGCGGCGTGGAGAGCCAAGAAAGGAAATGAAAGGGAATTAATTTAGGATGAACAATAAGATTAGGGAGCAAAATCGGCAGAGAGGTTGAAAGACCCGGGCAGGTTTAGCCTGAAGAAAGGCTCGCTGGGGGAGGGTTGGTGTGATAACAACCATCGAGAGCAAGATATTCAGCGTATAACCACTTAGGATAAAGGAAGAAGCAAACATGGGTTGTTGTTTTTTAAATTTCATTTTAACAGAAAGGATTATTGAGGTTGCATCTGAGGAAGAGCTCTTTCACTTCCCCAGCGTGTTCAGAGAAATAATACTATAAATGCTGTACAACATCTCTCATGGCGGCCTGCAGGGCTGGAAAGCCCTCAGAGGGGTGCAGTTGTCTCAAGAGGGGTGCAGTTGTGTTGCTATTGTCGTGTGTGTGTGGCGGGGGGACGGGACATCACAGCATAATGCATGCTGTGAACCCATTATGAATGCAACTGTTAAGTTCCTTGATTTTAAAAATCTCTAACAGATAGCACCTCCTCAGGGAAAAGACATTGCCGGTCTCTTAAGAACAGCCAGCCAGCGTGACATAGCAGCTGGTGTTTAGAGGTGGGGAATCGAGGTTCAAAACCCTGCTTAGCTACAAAGCTCACTAGGCAAGTCAGCATCAAACTAATCTACCTTGTGGGGGTTATTGGGGAGCAAGATGAAAAAAATAAAGTAAAAACCAATGTTTGTGCCAAACTACGGTTTGTCAAACATTTGTGTTACACAAACGGCATTCATGTGGTATGCAGCAGAACAATAAAGATGAATATTTGTAGTTGACTTTGCATCTGATTTTTTTCCCTGACAGTGGAAGCTAAAGTTGTTTTGACTAACAAAACTGCTGCAGTTTACTAGTTTTCCCTTGAATCTTACTACTTAAAAGGGGCCCTTTGCGGTGGCCTGGCCTAGGGCCTGTGGTTTTCATAATATGGCATTGTTTTGATGACAACGTCGGCGCATTTGTCAAGTGGTGTGCAGAAGAAAATGTTTGAGAACAGCTGGTTTATGCTATTAAGGCATTTGTGGCCAGCCTTTTTGGCAAGAGTGCCACCAGTCAAACATAAAGAAATCCATTATGCCAGGCTACGACACCCTACATTCCATATGGTTCTTCTCCCCCCCCCCCAACCCTATGATGATGATGTTGATGATGGAATACAACATCCCAATTTTCATCGGAGAAAGCGTATGATAGCAAAGTAGTGTTTTTTAATTATTATTTTTAAAGCTGTTTCCTACTAACAACCTGGAGTGGTAAAGTCCATTCTACCTGCTCAGTTTGCTGCAACCTCAATGAGCTGTGTGTGTAGACATGGCCCTGGTCTAGCACAAAGACAGGGGACCTATGGTCCTGCAAGTGTTGATGGACTGCACCTCCCATCACCCCGGCCCACTGGCCATGCTGACTGGGGCTGACACAGCTTCCCCAACCCTGACCCCGTGTGTTGGAGAGCAGGTAGTAGCGGCGGGTGGGGCCTTGTCTCTGGTGGCACCTCAAAGGTGAAGCACCTTCCCCAGACTTCTTCCACAGACTCATGGGGGAATTTGGCAGGGCCCAGCAATGGAGCCAAAAGTGGATGGAGGAATGGGTGAGTCTTTCACTTCTACACCACATTCCAGTTGCGCATGTCACTCAAGAGATTGACGGGGCACGCACAAACCCCTCCATCATTCATCCGGGCACACAAGAGCCATTGTCGCAGTTGAAGGACAGAGAGGCCTAGAAGGCTTTGTGTGGCCCCTGGAACTGAAGTTTCCCAGGCTTCCTATAGATAACAAGTGAAAGCCTTCTCTCTTCCTGAGCTTCAACTGAGTGATGCTACAAACTCCTGTGCTCCATTGCACCTGCTAGACTTTTCTGGTTTCGCTTGCATTGTGCACCAACAAGATAGACACTTGCTTCCATATTGACTTTTCTTTCTTGAATTGCGTTTGCTTCAACTGTTCCCGTATACTTCCTTATTTCCTGGTACCTGCTGCGGTGCATTTCTGTCCCTGTTTTTCCCAGGGGTGTGTGTGTGTCTTCTCTGTGTGTCTCGCTTGCTAGAGCTGCTGTCGTTCTTTAGGGTTTAGCTCCCTCCCCAGGTTCTCTAGAACTTAAAATCTCTGAGCAGGAAACGAATGTCTCAGGTGCCTATAAATGCATAGAAACGAATACTTAAGACACCACGTGTGTTGCGCTGACGGCCATTTCACACACTGCAACTGCTAAGGTGTAGTTTGAACTGCTGGTAATCTATTGTATGGTAATTATGTTTTTGGTTTTAGTAGGACTAAAAAACCCCACAAAAAATGTTTAGTAAGACTTTAGCCAAAAGCTGAATGCCTACAGCTCAGTCACAGCTCAATGGTAGAGTGTGTGGTTTGCATGCAAAAGATTGAAGGTTCAGCCCCTGGCATCTCCCAAGGAATAATAATAATAATAATAATAATAATAATAATAATAATAATAATTTTATTATTTATATTCTGCCTATCTGGCTTGGTTGCCCAGCCACTCTACATGGCTTCCAACAAAGTATAAAACCACAGTAAAATGTCAAACATTAAAAACTCCCCTGTATAGGGCTGCCTTCAGATGTCTTGTAAAAGTTGTCGTACCTTGGTAGTTGAACGGAATCCATTCCGGAAATCTGTTCTACTTCCAAAGCATTTGGAAGCTAAAGCACGGCTTCTGATTGGCTGCAGGAAGCTCCTGAGCCAGTCGGAAGCCGTGGGAGCCCTGTTGGACGTTCGGCTTTGAAAAGTACATTGGAAAACTGGGTTTGGGTTTGGGAAAATCATTTGGGAACTGATTCGTTTGGGACCCAAGGCATTCGAGATCCAAGGTACGACTGTAGTTCTTTATTTCCTTGACATCTGATGGGAGGGCGCTCCACAGGGCAGGCGCCACTACCGAGCAGGCCCTCTGCCTGGTCCCCGGTGACTTCACTTCTCACAGTGAGAGAACCACTAGAAGGCCGTTGGAGGTGGACCTCAGTGTCCAGGCTGAACGATGGGGGTGGAGGGACACAGACTGAAACCTTAGGCAGCTGCTGCCAGTCAGTGCAGGCAGTCCTGAGCTAGACTATTTCATTCCAACAGACTTGATAGTTTTTTAATTAGTTGGGGGTAGTTTAATGAAATCTAAAGATCCACAACTTTCTACTGGATGTGCAGAGATCAGGGGCTTGAACCAGTGAGGATACTGACTTTTGTTGTTATGTACTGAAGTTCTCACCCTGGGCCAGCAGGGGCATACTGTAGATAGTTCAGGTCCACATATGCAAATAAGGGATCGAAAGTGACATTCAGTGATTGGATAGTTACAGAAAATGGTTACTGTTGCATTGTAGTGGAGCTCTATATAAGCAGGCTGGCTGAACCCTTCAGTTCAGTTCTGTTCTGGCCTGTGAATAAACAGCTGTTTGAAGAATATCTGTGTCGTCTGATATATGTTCACCCACAACTTAACATTTGTGGAGGTGTGTGTGTGTGTGAGCAGACGCAGCCTCCATCCCTCCTCCCTGCATTCACTGAACAGGTGAAGGACACTTCTGCAGAGAGCTATGAAAAGCACCAAATCTAGGATCAAACAAGCATGCTTCTGGGCTAAGAAGTGTTGCCATCGTAATCAGAGGCGTGGGTTTATAAGGTGCCTTCCTTATAAACCATTACCCCCAGCCTCAGTCCCTTACTTGCGAGATCAGATTACTACTAGCCTAGCATATGGGCTGTTAGGAGAATATAAGAGTCAGTGTATTGGAATGCAATGCAATGGAATGGAATGGAGCGTAGTTAAATGCTTCAGGACAGACAAAGTACTTTGCACAGGTCATAGTTAAACTAGTGGTGGCCACCAACTTGGCAGGCTATAAGCCCCAATGGCTGTGTTTTCCCTCCAGTGTTGAACGCCCGTCGCTGGGAATCACAGGAGGAGAGAGGGGTGCTGTGTTCAGATCCTGGTTTGTTGCTTCGCATAGTCATCTGGTTGGCCACTATGATAACAGAATGCTGGTCTAGATGCTCCACTGGCCTAATCTCTGTATTTCTTCTTGTGCTCTTATATAGTGGCCAAGCGAACAAGGCTGTACTGCTCAGTGGGTAGAGCGTGAGACTCTTAATCTCAGGGTTGTGAGTTTGAGCCCCACACTGGGCAAAAGGTTCCTGCATTGCAGGGGGTTGGACTAGATGACCCTCGAAGTCCCTTCCAGCTGTTACGAGTATGTTTTGCACCTGCAAAAATCCTTTGCTTGCTTTCCTGGAAGCCCCATTGAACTCATTGGGAGGTTTACTTCTGAGTAGACATGTATGGGGTTCCACTGCTCTCTGTGAAAGCTTCTCTTCCTTTTCAAGGTTAGACTCTCTGATTTGCCGTGAAATCACTGAATGTCCTAAGTTAAGCCATTATCACACAACCTCCCCCTCCCATCTGCAGTATAAAGATAAAAAAGCTGACCGACTGACCTCACAGGGTTATTGTTAGACCATGAATGCGAAGCTCTATATTATTTCTCTTCTTCATTTTCTTCTTAACATTACCATTCTAAATATACTATCAAACTGACTAACTATTAATTATGAACCATGCTGTGAAGATGGTTTGTATGAGAAAGGAATAAGCACGTCTTCCCAAGAGAGAAGCAAAGTACCAGAGGACTGTTGACGAATTTTAAAAGAGAATTAACTTGTGTTTTTCCAACCCCCACCCCCTTTCCTTCTCTCCCTACACAATTCTAACAGCCTGGTGTCTAATTTAGATTCCTGATGGGGACATTGTCTCCTTTTTTTATGTATAGTGCTGTTAACCTTCTCTGAAGGCTTGGTAGTATGCAGGGCAATAAATAAAAATGAATACATAAATAAAAAAACACGCACTAGATACTGAAGCCCATGATCTGTCTGGGTAGTTGGCAGCTATATTTGAAATTTATCCCTCCTCACCTCTCAGTATGGCACCCCCATTGAGCCAACAACCCCTCCAAAGCCTTGTCTGATTGGCCTTTGACCCTCTGGGCTCCTTTGCAGCACGCAGATCTTCCTATCTCTCTTATGCGTGTAGTGCAACGGTTTTATATTTTTTCTGCTAGGAAGGATAACTTTCCTTTTCACTCACAACATCTTCCATCATTTCCCACATTCCACGACTGACCTTCCCTTCTTCGCATTATTTTCCACATTCCATGACTGACCTTCCCATCTTCGCTTTGTTACGGAAAAATCTAGGTGCAAGGCTGCTCAGTCACCCAGCTGTGCGAAGGTCAGCGGTTCGAATCCCCACGACGGGGTAAGCTCCCGTTGCTCGGTGCCTGCTCCTGCCAACCTAGCAGTTCGAAAGCACATCAAAGTGCAAGTAGATAAATAGGTCCCTGTGGAATAAAGGAAGGAGTCAAGTCACCAACCAGAGCAAATAGCTGTAGACCAAAGTTTATTGCGCAACAGGTTCAAAGAGGAATTTTGAACCCTGAGGATGGGGTGACAAGGACTTTTAAAAGTTTCTATCTTATCCCAGCATAAAGTTCATTAAGCATCATCACTACATCATTGCTACGTCATTGCTACATCAGAAAAGGGGAGGGTTATACATGATTAACATAGGAGGAAAGTGTTGGGGCAACAGGCGGGTACAGGATATGTGTTGGGAAGTACATTCTAAGCACCTACTACAAGAGGACAATAGAATTTTGGTTTGCATAGTCTAGCACCTGGGCAAGTCCAGAGGAGTGGCTTTGCCCAGTGATTGACACCTATGAGTACCTTCTTGTGAATGCATGACCTCCCGCTTGAGACCAAGTGGTTTCCAAGTCCTTGGCCAATGAAGCAAATTGGTGGTGGAGTGAAGGAAACTGGCAAAGGAGTTGATTTTATATGATTTTTAAAGCTGTGGGTTAAACCACAGAGCCTAGGACTTGCCAATCAGAAGGTCGGTGGTTCAAATCCCCGCGACGGGGTGAGCTCCCGTTGCTCGGTCCCTGCACCTGCCAACCTAGCAGTTCGAAAGCACAAGTGCAAATAGATAAATAGGTACCACTCCGGCGGGAAGGTAAACGGCGTTTCCGTGCACTGCTCTGGTTCGCCAGAAGCGGCTTAGTCATGCTGGCCACATGACCTGGAAGCTGTATGCCGGCTCCCTCGGCCAGTAAAGTAAGATGAGCGCCGCAACCCCAGAGTTGGCCACGACTGGACCTAATGGTCAGGGGTCCCTTTACCTTTTTAACTTCCCTGAGCTGTCAAGTCGAAAGGATACATTTATGCATAATATTTATAACATTTAACAACTTTAAAGATGTGCCCCCCCCCGTAATTTCTGTAACAGCTTCTTAGAATGTACACGAGAACAGAACAAGCACCTGTTGGGCTATGGACAGGGTTCCTCCCCCCACCCAAGGAAACCCAAATTGCCGTTAGTTGCCCTCCGTGTTTTTTTTCCCCAAGGAAAAAGTGGTGCCAGAACTCCCCATGAAGTCATCACAGTAAGTCACCAGGTGACCTGGGGCAACCCAGAACAGATGCCAGTTTGACAACAGCTGCATTCGCTGCCTGTGGAGGTGCTAAAAACTACGGCAATCTGTCTCCCTAGTTGGTTTCGGGGTTGCCCCTGGTCCTGGTGCAGATCAAATACAGTGGTACCTCGGGTTACATACGCTTCAGGTTACAGACTCCGCTAACCCACAAATAGTGCTTCAGGTTAAGAACTTTGCTTCAGGATAAGAACAGAAATCGTGCTCCGGCGGCGCGGCGGCAGCAGGACGCCCCATTCGCTAAAGTGGTGCTTCAGGTTAAGAACAGTTTCAGGTTAAGAATGGACCTCCGGAACAAATTAAGTACTTAACCCGAGGTACCACTGTATATGCGCCCTCTCCTCCCTCGTTCTCTTGGATTCAGGCAGATGGCTAAGACAGCTTAGAAGGGCCCTTGGACACAAACTTGTGTGTGCAACGGTAGGGGCCTAGCTGGAAAGCTTAAAGCCTGCCTCCACTGGCCCATCTTGCTTTTTCTTTCCTTATGTTTCCTGCTTTCCATCTCCTGCTTTCCCTTTCTCCCTGTCTCCGCTGCAGGGTGGGTGCTCACAGATCACCGAAAGACAGAAAAAGGCCGCCAATGTGCACTTGCTGATTCATGTGTATAGATGCAAAACAATGCAAAATTGCTATACAGTGGTACCTTGGTTCTGAAACTTATTCCGTTCCGGGAGTCCATTCCAAAACCAAAGCATTCCAAAACCACGTCACGCTTTGCCATAGAAAGTAATGCAAAACGGATTAATCCGTTCCAGACTTTTAAAAACAACCCCTAAAACAGCCATTTAACATGAATTTTACTATCTAATGAGACCATTGATCCATAAAATGAAAGCAATAAACAATGTACCACAGTCACACAATCAATCGATCAGTAGCTGAACTGGGTTCCACACAAAAACAAAACAAAAGAGCCACAAAAACGCAAAATAAACGGCAAAAACAGACAGACCTCAGCGTAACACTCAAAACGGAAGTGTGGCACTCAAAACTGAAGCGTAACACTCAAACCAGAGCATGTTCGGCTTCTGAAAAATGTTCGCAAACCGGAACACTTACTTCCGGGTTTGCAGTGTTCAGGTTCCAAGTTGTTTGAGTACCAAAGCGTTTGAGAACCAAAGTATCACTGTAATTTAAAAAGGAATACAATGCATCTTACATGAGCAGGAAGTTCTGTGCGAACAGGTGACTTCTATGGATGCTCAGCCTACTCCCCCAAGTTTTAGCTGCTGATGGACAACTTTGTGGCCTCTGCTTTCTCTTCTCCCAGGTTTTATTTATGCTATTTGGACTTGACGGCACCTCACACAGAGGACTTCTCCAAATGGGAGACTGTCCCCTGACAGCTCTTCAGAAGAGGGCTGCCCTCTGTAAAACAGGACACATGGACACTCTGCTCTGACACACAAATGCCTGTGTCATCATTCCTCTCCCATCTACCTCCTTTCACCTGAGCTGTGTGATTTGGACCCTGGCACCCTTATCTGCCTCCATGCTTGACCCTGCAGCCTTCTGCTAGCCCAGTCCTTGAAGATCTCTGCTTTTCAGCAAGTGTGTGTGTGTGTGCATTTCACTAGCAGCCAGACATTTTGTTGTTTAGTCGTGTCTGATTCTTCATGACCCCATGGACCAGAGCACGCCAGGCACTCCTGTCTTCCTCTGCCTCCCGCAGTTTGGTCAAACTCATGCTGGTAGCTTCGAGAACACTGTCCAACCATCTTGTCCTCTGTCATCCCCTTCTCCTTGTGCCCTCCATCTTTCCCAACATCAGGGTCTTTTCCAGGGAGTCTTCTCTTCTCATGAGGTGGCCAAAGTATTTGAGTCTCAGCTTCAGGACCTGTCCTTCCAGTGAGCACTCAAGGCTGATTTCCTTCAGAATGGACAGGTTTGATCTTCTTGCAGTCCATGGGACTCTCAAGAGTCTCCTCCAGCACCATAATTCAAAAGCATCAATTATTCGGCGATCAGCCTTCTTTATGGTCCCGCTCTCACTTCCATACATCACTACTGGGAAAACCATGGCTTTTACTATACGGACCTTTGTTGGCAAGGGGATGTCTCTGCTTTTTAAGATGCTGTCTAGGTTTGTCATTGCTTTTCTCCCAAGAAGCAGGCGTCTTTTAATTTCGTGGCTGCTGTCACCATCTGCAGTGATCATGGAGCCCAAGAAAGTGAAATCTCTCACTGCCTCCATTTCTTCCCCTTCTATTTGCCAGGAGGTGATGGGACCAGCAGCCAGACATATACTGATACAAATATAAAGTGCAAATACTCATGAAACACAGTTATAAGTGAAGTCCACTCTATTGCATTTTTCTATCCCTCTCCCTCCCCCCCTCCTTTTACCACTAATCCATAATCTCAGTTGCCTGGCTCATCCCCGTTAAGTGCCTGGACACTCAACAGATTTTTTTTTTAAAATCCTATTTTGATCATCCTAATCCTATCAGTCCTGCAGAGGGAAATCATATTCCATTCTTTACCCTCTCCTTCCCCTGGCCACACTCTAGGCTTCCCAGATCTGCATCCAGTTGTATCCCATCTCATGCAAGGACTGTGATTGTTAGGTTGCTCTGATTCCAGGGGCTGGGCATTTTTCGTGAATGTGATCTGTGAAAAATGTGCTTCCCCACCCCTTCTTGGGACCTTCCCATTCAGGTTTTTGTTTTGTTTCTGTTTTTTTAAAAAGATCAAGTTTCTAGAACTCGGTATTGTGGGGGAACTCCCCCCTCCTCGAAAGGAAATTAAAAGGATGGTATGTTTCTGCTTAAGTACCCACTCCATCCAAGTACAGTGGTACCTTGGTTCTCAAACCTTTATTATTATTATTATTATTATTTATCATTTCTTTCCAGCCATAGGCTGAAATTCAGGGACAGTGAACCCATGGTCTTGTAGGTGTTGCTGAACTACATGCTAGCTGGGGCAGATGGGAGTTAAAAAGCTTCCAGTTGTTCACAGTTCCCCACCCATGCTAAAATGCTTATTTTCCTCCTGTTTTCTTCAGCCTCCACCTCTTTTCTCTTTCGTCTCCCCTGCGATGAATTCATTTTAGATAGCACGTTCCTTAAGGCAGGATGCTGTGCTGTTTGTTAAGGAGCAATGCACATTGATGGTGCAATATCGATAATGACCAGCATAAACAGTGTACTGCCGTAATCTTAAAAAAGATAATCTGCTATCAACACAGATCAAGGTTTCATAAAAAGAAGGAGTCGTCAGATCCCCGTTGAGCCAAATGATAATCAAGCGCATGGGTGTTAACATGGTTTAATTGCATTTTAGCCAGTGCTTAAGCGATGGTTGCGACCTTTAGCGTGACCTTCTTGCAATCATTTGCAAGTCAAATAAATAAATAAACCTGTCTTCTTCGTAGGTCAGGCCAGTTCTGCAAGAGCTGTTTCAAAATTGAAATTCAGAGTTCCAAACCCGACTGTGAGGTTTCCTCTCGAATTTAAGTGTGTTCTTTGTGTGTGTAAACCCCTACTCAGGAGTAAACCCCTCTGAGTTCAGTGGGGTTACTCCCAGGTATGTGCATCTTGGGTTGAAGCCTTTCGACTTGCTGGCATCGTTGGTTTGCACAGATGGCAGATTTGAAATCGGGGAAAGCTTCCAGCAGTCAAATGCAGAATTACCATTGTGTGTCAAAGATAAAGTGTTGAGCGTCGCCGAACGTTCATTATAGAGTGCCGCGAAACGCTAAATGCTGTTTCGTGCCGGTGGCCAACTACTGTCAAATATCAGCTGTCAAGGCATCCCGTCTCGAACTCAGATGTATCAAATATCAAAGATTGGAATCAAATACTGGTTGGGTATCAGAGCAAGGTCAGCGCTTAGTTGACAGGAGAAGATCTGGAGGATCTGCTTCATCAAAACCCATAGACGAGAAACGTTTGGGAGCAAGTTAGGTTCAGCACTATTTTTAGCTAATTATACTTTATCAGGGGCCTCAGTGAACTCTGAGGCTTGCTTAAACACTCTGGTATAATCCCTTCTCTTGCATTCCAATGGCCTTTACAGAAAGTGGTCACCAGTATTCCAGTCATCGCGTCCCAAGGAGCATAATTGCTTGCCACCGTCCCTCCCTCGTTCCCTCCCTCCTTGTTTATTCATCCAAAAACACCCCCCTCTTGCTTTTTTCTGCAGATCCTGACCTAACCTCGGCTTCCTGTACTTGCTCCAGGTCTCATTAACAAAAGATGTATTCTCTGCTCTTGAATGTTTCAACTTTGCCCTCTCCTTCCTTTTCTCCAATGCCCAGCAGTGTCCAGGAATGTAATTGCTTGTCCGGACTGCCGGACTGCAGAGTAGCCTTATTGAGACTGACAGCACAACCTCATTTTCACCCCACTCGACCCACCCCCCTCCAATTCTTCTCTCACTCCAGCCAGTTTTAATGTCCTTTCCAGGCGACGTCTAATGCATGAATGGCAATTCATTGCAATTGTTGTTCAAGAGCCCTGTTAACTAAAGCTGCAAGCTTTGGACCGTAGATTAATCAACTGAAGCTCAGTTTCAGATAACCTTTTACCCTTTCCAGATAGGGCATAGCTTTATTGGGCAGTGGGGAGGCAGGTTGTACTGCTACCACTAGTTTTATTACCTAATTTGGCTTCTTTCTTTTTTGACATATTCCGCACACCTACAATTATTTCAAGAACAAGTGGCTGGCGACTTATGCTTGCTAACTGATGCACAAAACAACAACAAACCTCTGGTTACATGAAACACATTCAGCAAACACACAAGACGTAACCGGCTGTACGTTTGAAAAAATAATATATACTATTCATTGTATAGAATTGTAGATTTCAACAGAAGTAGCTCATAAAGTTCAACGAAAAAAGTAGAAGACCCAGTGGATCAGTTCATTCTCTAATCAGTTTATGCATGAGGTCCATATTATGTGGAAATGTCTATTCCACCTGTCAGTTCATAGAGTCCGATAATCCACACGAAAGGTTACAGTTCCACAGAATCCTTTCACAGAGTCGAAGACAAGGATTTCCAGAATATTAGCCTTGTTTCACTGTCCTGGGCTCCACCAACCTCAGCCCTGCCGGGCCTCTACTGGCAGGGGAAATCGGGACTTTCCAGGATCAAATCAGAAGCCGGGATGGATTTCGTTAATTCTGGGGCTGTCCCTGGGAAATCGGGGACATTTGGAGGGTATGATGCTTCTATGAGAATATGCCCAAACGCTAACATCTTCTTCAGAGGCCTTCTCCTGAGAGTCCCCTTCAGAGATAGAATCATACGATTGTATAATAATAATAATAATAATAATAATAATAATAATAATAATAATAATATATTTATACCCCTCTCATCTGGCTGGGTTTCCCCAGCCACTCTGGGCGGCTTCCAACAAAGTATAAAAAATACATTAAAACACCAGTCACTAAAAACTTCCCTAAAGAGGGCTGCCTTCAGATGTCTTCTAAAAGTCAGATAGTTGTTTATTTCCTTGACATCTGATGGGAGGGCGTTCCACAGGGCGGGCACCACCACCAAGAAGGCCCTCTGCCTGGTTCCCTGTAACTTGGCTTCTTGCAGTAAGGGAACCGCTAGAAGGCCCCCGACGCTGGACCTCAGTGTCCAGGCAGAACGATGGGGGTGGAGTTGGTCATCTGCAATGCAGGAAGTGAGGTGGGGGAAGAAGTAACTAGGGAAAGAGGATTGTCAGTGGCGCAGTTCCATCGATGGAGCACTCTTTCTGGGGTGTGGGAAGGGGTCTGTGTGGCGTCCTGTTTGCTAAGTTCTAGGTACAAGGTGCATGTGTGATTTCGATGTAATCTTATAAGTAAATCATATAGGTTGGGCTGCTAGCCATCCTAAATATTTTAATATTTTGCTGCAGCATGTTGCTTTTGAATTTTGCTTTGCATTGAGCTGTCACATTTTAATTTGATGTTTTAGTCTTTCTTTCTTTTTAACTGCATGCCAGTTTGCACATTTTCATCGAAAATGGGAGAAGGGGGCTATAAATTACTGAAATAATTTGCATCTCATTTCATTTATCTCACACTTCTTTCGGAACGTTTCAGAACGATGTCCGCTCTGGGTTTTTGCTAATACACATGTGTACAGATACAGACGGTTAAGTTGATTGAGCTAAGGTCCCATGGAAAATCAGTGGAACAAGTTAGCAGTGACTTGATTTCAATGGGAACTGAGTGCGAGTAACACAGGTTTGTATCCAGTAAATTAATGGGCATGACTAACATAAGTCTATTGATTTCAGTGAAACAAAGCAATCACCAATAAAATATAGCCAAAGCAGCCAGCAGATTAAAATAGCACAAATCACATTAAAACCCTTTTAAAACCTAGTGAAATCATGGGGGTTTTATTTGGTGTTTAAAGCAATGGTAGGCTGAAGTCTTTGATTGAGCCTTTTCCTGCACTTTTGGAAGCGGGGAACATAGCCTCCAACATTTCTCCGATGAAAATACAGACATCCTACTCCATAACAACAATAATTTAATTATTTGTACCCCTCCCATCTGTCTGGGTTGCTCCAGCCTTTCTGGGCGGCTTCCAACAGATGTAAAAACATAATAAAATATCAAACATTTAAAAAACTTTCCAATACAGGTCTGCCTTCAGATGTCTCCTAAAGGTTGTCTAGTTACTTATCTCATTGGCTCGGGGGGTCACGAAACTCCATACCCTCCGACATTTTTCCGATGAAAATAGGGATGTCCTAAGGAAAAGCAGGACTGGATTTTAATATTTGCTTGGAAGCCGCCCAGAGTGGCTGGGGAAGCCCAGCCAGATGGGCGGGGTATAAATAAATTATTATTATTATTATTATTATTATTATTATTATTATTATTATTATTCCAGGGGGGGGGCTTTATAGAGGAGGTGGCTGAGGGTTCCCTGACCTTTTAAGCCACTGATCCTAGTGGTGGTTTAAGATGCTCTAAACAGCCTAACTCTCACTCAGGTTGAAAATATGGCCAGAACTCCCACAGAAACTAGGCTGCGGAATGACACAACATTGCTTTAATGCATCGGTTGTAGCCAATAAAAATTGCAGCTTGCAGAGTTAACTGAGAAAGAAATTATGTCTGGGGCTGCAGTATCTGATGCCATAATGTCCACTTTACAGCTTTGCCAATGTGGCTGGCTATTCCCTTGGTACCTGGGCATAGCCAGTAGAGTACAGATAATCTACTAATCTGGTTCCTATGCCACTCTTTTGCTAGAGTGAGTAGAAATAAATTGACATAAACATAGATGCCTGTTATTATTTTTCTTCCACAGCTGACAACTAGCCAAGTTGTTGGTGTTAAATGAAATAAGAATCTGAGCATCCATTTTTTTCCACTGCTTGAGGGCAATGTCAATCCAAACGTGGTTGTGTTTGGGGAGGCAATGCTCTCCTGCAGTGTGCAAGGAATTATAAAGTACACTGCATTTCAGAAGGTGATGTTACCCTGTTTTTCTTCCTGATATGAAACATGTTTACTTAGAAATAAGCTCCACTGAGTTCAACGGGACTTACGTCTTGAAAACTAAGCCTTAGGAATGAAGCTTTTGCAAAGTATCACAGGAGAAAGCTTTCAAAACCATACTAAGATAAAAAGATGAACACAAATTCGGTGCCATGCACCAGCTTTTGTGTAGAACACCAGAAATAAATCACATGGCACAGCATTCTCGGGATGGTGGTGCTTTAGAACTGAAGAGGAGGGACTGCAACCTTGCTTTTCCATTATGTGAAACACACAAACACATGTGTTCAGATCCTTGAACATAGAAAACTAGCAGGTCAAGGTCTTAGCTTTGACATCTAACGTTTTAGCTTTTATTCTGCAGGGAGTCATACAACTATTCATTTGTACAACCCTCCCTCTGTATTCTGAAGCAGTACAGTCTTGTGATCCTCAGATGAATGGTAGCATAGATGTTGATGATGATAATATGAATGATAATAATAGTAATAATAGGCGTGGGTGGTAAAATCTCAGGCTCTTAACGACTTGACCAGAGAGAGACTTGACCATTACTGATAGCATGGAAGCCAAGGTGACTTTTTCTGTAACCTAACAACCAACACCATCACTTACAGACACCGCTCTTTAACCTCTGGCAGCTCAAATTCTGAAATGCCCCTGTATTCACTAGATTCACTTGAGCAGATATTTCCATGCCTCTCTCTCACCCGAAATAGTTCTCCCTGAGAGAGAAAGTGGAGACAGAGAAGGAGGAGTATGAACTCCCTCCTATCAGATGTCAAGGAAATAAACAACTCTCTGTCTTTTAGAAGACATCTGAAGGCAGCCCTGTTTAGGGAAGTTTTTAATGTTTGATGTTCTATCGCTTTATTATTACTATGATGATGATGATGGGAGCTGCCCAGAGTGGCTGGGGAAACCCAGTCAGATGGGTGGGGTGTAATTAATTTATTATTATTATTATTATTATTATTATTATTATTATTATTATTACAAGTATGCAGCCGTCACCAGACCTTGTGCTAGTGATTTACATGTGTCCACAATGCATTGTGCAAAGGAGAACTTCCCTATGCCTATCTTAAACCAACAGCAAATGCATTTCACTGGGGCCAGTATTACTGTTTCTTTTGATTGCTCCCCAAACCCCAGTAATCAGATTCCTGGCTGATTTTTCTTTCTCTTGTTTCTCACCTCCAGTTTCTAAAGACCTGAGCACCCACCCTGCTCTTCACTGAAGCATGAACATTGGACATGGCCACCCGCCGCTGCACTCGGAAGCCTTCGCTGGTGCCTGGAGTCTCTAGGATGGTTTGGAAGCACCTGGTCCTCTTCTTCCTCTGGCTGCCATCGCTCGTTTGGGGCGGAGCCTCCCCCACCTCCTGCCCGGCCGCTTGTTCTTGCAGCAACCAGGCCAGCCGGGTCATCTGTACGCGCCGGGAGCTGGTGGAGGTGCCCGAGAGCATCTCCATCAACACGCGGTACCTCAACCTGCAGGAGAACAACATCCAGGTCATAAAGACGGACACTTTCAAGCACCTCCGTCACCTCGAGATTTTGCAGCTCAGCAAGAACCTCATCCGCAAGATTGAGGTGGGAGCCTTCAATGGCTTGCCCAACCTCAACACGCTGGAGCTTTTTGACAACCGGCTGACCACTGTCCCCACACAAGCCTTTGAGTACCTCTCCAAGTTGCGGGAGCTGTGGCTGAGGAACAACCCCATCGAAAGCATCCCTTCCTATGCCTTCAACCGAGTCCCTTCCTTGCGCCGGCTGGACCTCGGAGAGCTCAAGAAGCTGGAGTACATCTCAGAGGCAGCTTTCGAAGGCTTGGTCAACCTGCGCTACCTGAACCTGGGCATGTGCAATCTCAAGGACATCCCTAACTTGACAGCCTTAGTGCGGCTGGAGGAACTGGAGCTCTCTGGGAATCGCTTGGACATGATCCGGCCAGGCTCCTTCCAGGGGCTGACCAGCCTCCGCAAATTGTGGTTGATGCACGCCCAGGTGGCTACCATCGAACGCAACGCCTTCGATGACCTCAAGTCCTTGGAGGAGCTCAACCTCTCCCACAATAACTTGATGTCGTTGCCGCACGATCTCTTCACCCCCTTGCACCGCCTGGAGCGTGTCCACCTCAACCACAACCCTTGGCACTGCAACTGCGACGTGTTGTGGCTCAGCTGGTGGCTCAAGGAGACGGTGCCCAACAACACCACCTGCTGCGCCCGGTGCCACGCCCCACCCAACCTCAAAGGGCGCTACATCGGAGAGCTGGATCAAAGCCATTTCACCTGCTACGCCCCAGTTATAGTGGAGCCTCCCACTGACCTTAATGTGACTGAGGGAATGGCGGCTGAGCTGAAATGCCGGACGGGGACCTCCATGACGTCGGTCAACTGGTTGACGCCCAACGGCACGCTGATGACGCATGGTTCCTACCGGGTGCGCATCTCAGTCCTCCACGATGGCACGCTCAACTTCACCAATGTGACCGTCCAGGATACAGGGCAGTACACCTGCATGGTGACTAATTCGGCGGGTAACACCACGGCTTCGGCCACACTCAACGTCTCAGCGGTGGACCCAGCCACCACAGGTTACACCTACTTCACAACGGTGACCGTGGAGACCATGGACCCGGGCCAAGAAGAATCCGTTCCCACGAAGAAGGAACCTGGGCCGACGCCGTCTCAGGGCTGGGGCATGACTTATTCCACCACCTCTCTGACCCCTCGCAGCACCCGCAGCACAGAGAAGCCATTCACCATCCCCATCACCGACGTCACCGAGAGCGGCATGAAGGACCTGGACGACGTCATGAAGACCACCAAGATCATCATCGGCTGCTTCGTGGCCATCACCTTCATGGCTGCCGTGATGCTCATCGTCTTCTACAAGCTCCGCAAGCAGCACCAGCTTCACAAGCACCACGGCCCCACGCGCACCATCGAGATCATCAACGTTGAGGACGAGCTGCCCGCCTCGGCCGGGGCGCCCGGCGACAGCCACCTGGCTCTGCCCGCCATCGAGCACGACCACCTCAACCACTACGCCGCTTTCAAGGCCCACTACAACAACAACAGCGGCGGCGGACCCCTCACCTGCGGCTCCAAGAACCCCATGCTCAATTCCATCCATGAACCTCTCTTGTTCAAGAGCAGCTCGAAAGAGAATGTCCAAGAGACACAGATATGACGGCCAACAGACCCAGGCAACGGGGAATTCTTGTGTGGTGGGAGGGTGCAAGTGGATTCGTACATGCGGTGGGGGGGGGTGAGTTGAGGAACGGCTCCTCCGTGCCCTCCCCCCCACAAACAAACAAACAAACCAAACATCAGCAGATCTTTCCACCACCGTGGCAGATCTTGGATGCTGAGCCCTCGCCCGAGTGGACACCTTTGATTCTCACCACTTTAGCCTTTTCAGTTCTCTTATTTTCCTTTTGCAGAACAAGGTTCTACGCTCACCCTCGGCCTGACCATTTTTTCCCCTTTCCTTTCTCCACCCCCCCACCTCACTTTTCTTCTTTTTTCTACCGATCTCCCTCTGCACTGGAGACTTCTTTTTCTTTCTTTTTATACAGATGGGGCTGTTTCTGTATCCACCTACCTGCTGTATTACTTTAATAAATTTTTTTTTAAAAAAAAAAGGAGGAAGGAAGAAAACAAACAACAACAAAATAAGGAAAGATCGCTATCCGATTTGTTTTCCTTTTTGACGTCATGGGAATAAACTTTAGGAAAGGAAAATAAAACCCAAGGGAAACGGGAGAGGGAAGAAGAAGAAGATGATGAAAAAGAAGAAAGAAATCTTATTTTGATCCGCTTTCCGTCAAAATTCTATTTTCATCCAAATGGGATATACAAACTAAATAAATTAAGTAAAGAGACGAAAGGTCATGGTGGTGCCAGGGTCCCCCCCCCACCTTTGGAGCACGCGGGGATGCCAGGCGCACAGGGTTTCGGGGGGAATTTTTTATGACTAGTATTATTACTATGGGATGGCAGGCATGGCCGGTGTGCCCCCCAGAGACACAGGGGCGTGGAGGTATTTTTTAATTTGTAATAATCTGGGGGTGGGAATGAGGGGTTTGGTGGGGGGCTGCACTTCCGGCCACACACAAAAAAAACAAGGCCTGTCGATTCCCTTGGCATTTTGGGGTCTGGTCTGAGTTTCCTATTTTAATAAAATCCATAAAGATGTTTCCAACCCTCCCTAGGGTGCTTCTTTTGGGATGGGGGCAAATGAGTGTGCCGCTTGCGTCGTGAGGCCGCTGTGGCTCAGGGCCAACGGAGTCTCACGTGCGCCAGGTTTCTTGAGGGATCGCCATGGTGATGACGTCAGCGAGGTATGTGCACGCAGGCTGCAACATGCATTATCTCGCAAAGAACACCCCTGTGGCTGTACCATACACTGTATACATGGCTGGACCTCATACCTTGGACAGGGAGGGCAGTCTAGGAGTTGGCACTGATATCGTTGCTCCATAGGGAGAGAAATGTGGCCTCTGCTGGTGTATCTCCTTTTTTTACATGGAATCCCAAGAACGGAGCCTGCTATTTTTTATTTTTTATTTTAAAAAACCCCTAGCATGTGGTTCTGTTGTTTGCTAATTTATATAGCACCATTGATGAGTATGGTGCTGTTATTATTTGTAGGCACGCGGGTGGTGCTGTGGTCTAAACCACTGAGCCTCTTGGGCTTGCCGATCGGAAGGTCGGCAGTTCGAATCCCCGCTATGGGGTGAGCTCCCGTTGCTTGGTCCCAGCTCCTGCCAACCTAGCAGTTCAAAAGCACACCGGTGCAAGTAGATAAATAGGTACCGCTGCAGTGGGAAGGTAAGAGTGGCTGAGAAACTGAGAGACCTGATGGATCCTTCCACCCATCCCTGACCATTGACTATCCTGGCTGAGGCTGACGGGAGTCCGACAACATTGGGAAGGGCGCAAGTTCCTCATTCCTGCTAAATTATTTGTCTCTCTGTGTGGCCCTGCCATTGATTTGTACTGGAGGTGAAAGCTAGTGGGGAAGTTCCCTACTTCTAAATGTACAGAGACGCTCGTGGTGCTGTGGTCTAAATCACTGAGCCTCTTGGGCTTGTCAATCGGAAGGTCGGCAATTCGAATCCCTGCAATGGGGTGAGCTCCCGTTGCTCTGTCCCAGCTCCTGCCAACCTAGCAGACACCATTGCAAGTAGATAAACAGGTACCGCTGTGTTGGGAAGGTAAACAGCGTTTCTGTGTGCTCTGGTTTCCATCATAGTTTCCATTGTGTCAGAAGCAGTTTAGTCCTGCTGGCCACATAACCCGGAAAGCTGTCTGTGGACAAATACCATCTCCCTTTGCCTGAAAGCGAGATGGGCGCTGCAACCCTATAGTCACCTTTGACAGGACTTAACCATCCAGGGGTCCTTTACTTTTTGCTGTACAAGGTCCGCAGACTTAGACTGAGTCAGAGCTATTAGTCCATCTAATTCAGTTTCATCTATACCTGGAGTGGGGAATTTCCAGCTCATGAGCCAATCTTGGTCGTTTGGAGGAAGCCGTGACCAGATGCCCTATACTTGACATCATATACACATGACGTTGGGTGTGGGGTGGGTAACGGCAGAACGTCAAAGGGAAAACCGGCAGCTGAAAGCGGGTTCCCAATTGTTACTTTACTAGAGCGAGACACACCTTCACCCGCCCCCAAACAACTGCTTCTGTAGGTTCCTTCGAGTGATGCCATAAGGTTTTTCCGACCCCACAATTCTGCCCCCTCCCTCTATATATACTTAAAAACAAAACTGGATTTAATAATGAACGATAACAATGATTTAGAATAGTGCAAAATAGCTGGCGGGAAAGGCTTTTGAAAGGCAATCTTGAGAAGTGTAGTTCTCATCGTGCCTGTTTTGGCATGCATCACAATATTTTGAAGGGCAGCTGGGTTTCAGCTCATCTGTTGGTTCAGGAAGGGCAAATTGGGTAGGGCTGCATGAAAATGCAAAGTGAACAAAGAGGCTTAAAACCCCCTACCCAATGCCTTATCCCCAACCAAGATACAAGAAGCATTTCTTGAAGGGATGGGTCTAATGCATTAGGCTGAGCACATACACAGGAAAATGCTGCAGTTTACGACCTTGGTTTGTCGGAAACAAATGGAGATTTAATTTCCTGCAACCTGAGAGATTCTTGAAAAGAGCTTTCAGTAGCACCTTATAGGCCAACTAAGTTTGTTATTGGTATGAGCTTTTGTGTGCATGCACCCTTCTTCAGATAACTATCTGAAGAAGGAGAGGAGGAGGAGGAGGAGGAGTTTGGATTTGATATCCCACTTTCTCACTACCCTAAAGAGTCTCAAAGCAGCTAACATTCTCCTTTCCCTTCCTCCCCCACAACAAACACTCTGTGAGGTGAGTGAGGCTGAGAGACTTCAGAGAAGTGTGACTGGCCCAAAGTCACCCAGCAGCTGCATGTGGAGGAGTGGGGAAGCGAACCTGGTTCACAAGATTATGAGACTACCGCTCTTAACCACTACACCACACTGGCTCACACATCACACTGGCTCACTGAAGAAGTGTGCATGCACACGAAAGCTCATACCAATAACAAACTTAGTTGGTCTCTAAGGTGCTACTGGAAGGAATTTTTTTAATTTTGTTTCGACTATGGCAGACCAACACGGCTACCTACCTGTAACTTGAAAAGAGCTTTCAGACATTCTCAGATTGTGCTCCCAGCATACTAGTCGCTTTCACCAAAAAAACGCCTGGAATATCCAATTGAGCTATTGGCTAGAAGAGGACGTGGCTATTATTTTTAGTGGATCCAAGCTGTTTCTTATTCAGTGGGCGATCCGCCGAGACTCTCCTATGAATATTATCAGTGACTTTATTGGGGAGGCTGGGAGTAAAAAGCAAGTGGGCACATCAGCTGAAATGCATTAGCTGGAAAATGAAAGGTGCAAAGTATTTCCTATGCCCTCTCAGCATTACATTTGAGGGCATAAACGCATCGTTATTCCCCAGTGGGATTTATATTGCTTTGAAGTATGTTTCCCAAAGGGGGACTTGATGCAGCTTTGATCCTATGGGCGCATGCGCCTGCAACCTGCTTTTCTTTCAAAACACACATGTGCAATGAGGATTTGGACCTGCACGGACTTGAATGCAGGAAGGCAGAAACCTCCACTGGAAATGGTTTTGCACACCCACTAGATGGAAAAGAATTCACCTCTTCCAGTCCCACCACCTTTTCAGGGTCGCTTTTATTTTTCAGCTGCTCTGTATGGTTCCTGTTGATACTGAAGTACCAGAACGCACTCCAGAGATTTGTGGTGGGGGTATTTCAAGGGTGGGGAACCAATGGCCCTTCAAATGTTCTAGGACTCCCATCTCCCATCAGCCAGCATGACCAAAAGAAGCACAGGTTCCATAACCCTGGGACAGGGGATGGTTCCAGGGAATACAGTTTTTGTGGGTGACAAGGTGCACCTAAATTTTAAGGGCCAAAACAGATATGACACTTAAGATACATGATTGGACATCCTGGTATCGTTTATAGAAATAATAATCTTAAAAGCAGCTGCAGCCCACAGAGGTCCCCAAATTAGTACAGTGGTACCTTGGGTTACAAGGGACACGGGTGGCGCTGTGGGTTAAACCACAGAGCCTAGGACTTGCCAATTAGAAGGTTGGTGGTTCAAATCCCCGCGATGGGGTGAGCTCCCATTGCTCGGTCCCTGCTCCTGCCCACCTAGCAGTTCGAAACCACGTCAAAGTGCAAGTAGATAAATAGGTACCGCTCCGGCGGGAAGGTAAATGGCTTTTCTCTGCGCTGCTCTAGTTTGCCAGAAGCCGTCTAGTCATGCTGGCCACATGACCCAGAAGCTGTACGCCGGCTCCCTCGGCCAATAAAGCAAGATGAGCGCCGCAACCCCAGAGTCGGCCACGACTGGACCTAATGGTCAGGGGTCCCCTTTACCTTTACCTCGGGTTACATACGCTTCAGGTTACAAATGCTTCAGGTAACAGACTCTGCTAACCCAGAAATAGTACCTCGGGTTAAGAACTTTGCTTCAGGATGAGAACAGAAATCGTGCTCTGGCGGCAGCAGGAGGCCCCATTAGCTAAAGTGGTGCTTCAGGTTAAGAACAGTTTCAAGTTAAGAATCAACCTCTGGAACGAATTAAGTACTTAACCCAAGGTACCACTGTACAAGGTGAAATCTAGACAAATATTTAAAAATGCTGTGAAAATGCTTTTTTAAAAAGATTTTAAATATATATTGAATTTGCCATAAGCTCACCACGGCCATCTAGTGTCACATTTATATAATGCACTTAAAACACACTTAAAACGTTATATTTACAGCTGTATAGCTGAGTTCACAAGGCAGTGGGGCCGGTCCATCAGCCCCCTTTCCCCCAGTCAAAATCTCCCCATTTCTGTTTGTTCCCCCTTTTCCTATAGAGTTATAGGGAGGGTGATTTCAATCAGGAAAAGGGTACATAAGGTTAAACATCCTTCTCACAATACTGTTGCTCTAAGTCATTCAAGCCCAGTCGTGGCTGCTTTTAAGCATTAGAAAATTCCCATCATCCCCAACCATTAACTTTGGCAGCTGGGGTTGATGGGAGTTGTAGTCCAACAACATCTGGATGGAACCAGTTGGAGAAGGCTGATGTAGGGCAATTTGATTGTGGATCTCCCATGCGATGAGCAATTTGGCTTAAAGTGACACCAATGTATGATATCATTTGCACCGGTCTACTTTCCACAGCCTCCAGTGCTAAGAACCACAAGATCTACTGCATCTCCCAAATGGAAATCCCGGCTGTGCTCATTGGAGATCACAAGTGATCAAGTGGTGACGGAACGATTGCATACCTTTTGCACGATTTGGGCTGCTTTTTTTGGTCTGCTTTCTATAGATGTTGGTCAATCCAGGATGTACGGAGTAGACTAGCCAAACAGAAAAAGGCTATTCAATATGTGTATGTTGCTATTTCAATTGTTCTTCATGTGTAGACTGTTTTGTATGAGTTTAAAAAAAAAAGAAGGGGGGGGAAAGACAGAGAGCCAGATATGAATACAAGATGGGAAATAACTTGCTTAGAGGCAGCACGGGAGCCAAAAGTTGCCATGAACTGAATATGAGTTAACAATGTGACCCTATGAGCCAGTGGAATTTCAGGTCGTATCAACTGCAGCTTTGTTTCCAAGCCCTGGGAAATCACAGAGCTTAAGACCTCACTTGGCAGACTGTGTTCCGTTATGGGTGCCACTGACATTCCAGAAAGATATTGACAGTAGAAATGTTATCAGTGGGATCTGCAACAAAACGTTGCTGTAGATCCTCCCCACACCGATAATGTTCCGGTTTAGAGTTCCAACCAGCCATTTCCCCATTTCCCCAAAGTCTGTTTTCCTTTCCCAGCTGACTCTCAGCATTCTATAGCTACCAAACATGCACAGTCCTCATTGGCCCAGTGTATTTACATACCTGAAAGTTAATAGTGCAAGTATTGGGCTCGTCAGATTGGGAAGGTAGCCCATCTGGGAGAAGGAAAACTCAGATCCTAAACCTCCACTGCCTTGGGGGATATCTTCAGGAGAACAAAAGGCTGAGGAGTAAACCCTACACTATGGGTAGGCAAATTAAGGCCTGGGAGCCGGATCCGGCCCAATTGCCTTCTAAATTCGGTCCGTGGATGGTCTGGGAATCAGCGTGTTTTTACATGAGTAGAATGTGTCCTTTTATTTAAAATGCATCTCTGGGTTATTTTTGTAGGGCCTGCCTGGTGTTTTTGCCTAAGTAGAATGTGTCCTTTTATTTAAAATGCATCTCTGGGTTATTTTTTGGGCATAGGAATTCATTCATTTTTTTTCTTTCAAAAATATAGTCTGGCCCCTCACAAGGTCTGAGGGACAGTGGCCCGGCCCCCTGCTGAAAAAGTTTGCCGACCCCTGCCCTACACAAATCCAGAGTGGAGTCCATAAGGCAGTTGGATGGTGCCATGTACGCCTCCTTCCGGCAACTCCCTGCCACCAAGCTGATGCCAAACGTATTGCTCTGCTTTCCTTGGGACCACGTCAGCGAGGTCGAGAGGGGGAGGGTCTTGTTGTCTGGGCAGCTCAGGATCCCCCATATACACTGTCCAGGCTTGTACCCGGGGTGTGTGTGTGTGTGTGTGAATTTGGTGCTGCTAATGTAAGAGTTTGGCTCCCCCCCCCCCCGGAGATGCCCTCCGTTGTCTCTCAAGACAGATGGTTGCCAACAATTTTCTCACCGCTTTTTGGTTAGGCCTGTAATCCCCAAGAATACTTTATAATACCCCAATATTTTAAAATATTTTGTCTGGATTTCCTCTGATTATATGACAGGCATTTCTTCTGATCACGTCAAGTGGAACATACCCTGCACAAAGAAAACCAGATTAGCAGGGAAATGGCTAAGCTAGAAGCATTTCCCCATGTTTTCTATACATAATCCTGTTTATGGAAAAACATACCCTCCAACATTTCTCAGGATGAAAATAGGGATGTCCTATTCAACAACAACAACAACACCTCGCCCATATGACTGGGTTGCCCCTGCCATTCTGTGCAGCTTCCAATAGATATAGAAACATATTATTAAATTAAATTGTAAACGTTAAAAAAACTTCCCTATCCAGGGCTGCCTTCAGATGTCTTCTAAAGGTTGTATAGTTAATTCTTGGCTCGGGGGTCACATAATACCATACCCTCCAACATTTCTCCAGTGAAAATAGGGTCATTCTAAGGAAAAGCAAAGGGACATAAACGCTCCGGCGGGAAGGTAAATGGCGTTTCCGTGCGCTGTTCTGGTTCGCCAGAAGTGTCTTAGTTATGCTGGCCACATGACCCCGAAGCTGTCTGCGGACAAACACCGGCTCCCTCGGCCTATAGAGCGAGATGAGCGCGCAACCCCAGAGTCGTCCGTGACTGGACCTAACGGCCAGGGGTACCTTTACCTTTCAGGAAAAGCAAGGAAATTCCGGGATGTAATCAGAAACTGGGACTGTCCCTGGAAAATAGGGACACTTGGAGGGTCTGGGAAATTATTCAATAATGTGAGCCCCACCTGCAACCTGCAACCTGAAGCAGTAAAGCCCAGGCATAGCTGTGAGAACTAAGAGGAAAATGCTCCTCTTCTGTATTGTCAGGGGTTGGCAGGCTCTTGTGTGTGTGTGTGTGTGTGAAGCGGTGCTGTTTTTCCTACTCGGTTCCAGAAGCCGGCGTGCACAGAGAGACCTTTCCACTCTTATTTGCTTCATTGGCATGTGGCTTGTCGCCTGACCTTGAGCGCAGGCATTTGGGGTGGATCCCTCTCTGACTTCTGCTGGTTGTGTTGACAGGAAAGCTGCAGCGACCGTTGCTTCTTTCGGAAGGCAAGTTATTGAGCAGCCAACCTCTCCGCCTGAAAAACAGAGGTGGTTGCAAGGCGAGGAGGAAAACAGCAACCATGAATTTAGCAGATTAACATCAATGCACAAGGCTGCTTAGTGATTCTCTCTCCCCCCCCCCATCCCTGGCACAGTAAGGTTGTGTAGACATTACTGGTTTGCAGGGGGAATGCATCAAAACGCCGTACAGTGGTACCTCAGGTTACAGACGCTTCAGGTTACAGACTCCGCTAACTCAGAAATAGTACCTTGGGTTAAGAGCTTTGCTTCAGGATGAGAACAGAAATTGTGGCGCGGTGGTGCAGCGGCATCGGGAGACCCCATTAGCTAAAATGGTACCTCAGATTGAGAACAGTTTCAGGTTAAAAACGGACCTGTGGAACAAATTAAGTTCTTAACCCAAGGTACCACTGTATTTCCTCAGAAACACCAGGATAGTTAGGAATTGTGGTTAATGGGCACAAACCGTTTCTGAATTTAGCAGTGGGAGCACACTGGATGCAGAGTGAATGGGGGAAAGGGCAGTGTACACCTCGTGTGAGACACATGTTTTTGGTTCATTCAAAAGATGTGCCCCTAAATTCACCTGCCCCTAAAACAGCCTTTGACTGACCTGTTGCACTTACCATCAGGGTGGGGTTCTTACAGCCTTTCATGGCAGACTTCTGGGAATGGTGACGTTTGGGATTATTATTATTTATTAAATTTATTAGCCGCCTGCCACCCAAAGGTCTCCAAGCGACTTGCAGCAAAGAAAAATATACGATACGTAATAGCATACTTTTATTAATTTCCTATACAGTGGTACCTCGGGTTACATACGCTTCAGGTTACATACGCTTCAGGTTACAGACTCCGCTAACCCAGAAATATTACCTCGGGTTAAGAACTTTGCATCAGGTTGAGAACAGAAATCGTGCTCCAGTGGCACGACGACAGCAGGAGGCCCCATTAGCTAAAGTGGTGCTTCAGGTTAAGAACAGTTTCAGGTTAAGAACAGACCTCTGGAATGAATTAAATACTTAACCCGAGGTACCACTGTATATAACAATTGCAAAAAAGAAAAAAGACAGACAAAATGACCAGCTCGCCCTCCCTACTCAATGACAGACCAATCTAGTTAAGTTTCATAGAATTGTAGAGTCGGATGGCATCCCGAGGGTCATCTAGTCCAACCCCCTGCAATGTAGGAATCTTGGCTAAAGCTTCTATGACAGATGGCCACCCAATCTCTGCTTAAAAACCTCCAAGGAAGGAGAGTCCACAACCTCCCGAGGGATACTGTTGAACATCTCTTACTGTCAGAAAGCTATATCCTGATGTTTCATCAGAATCTCCTTTCTTGGAGCTTGAAGGCATTGGTTCGAGTCCTACCTTCCAGAGTTTGCTGAAGTCCAGTCTGCGAATATTGGTTCTTGCCATTCTTCCAGGTAATAAGAAATACATTAATATTCTGTACAACATAACATCCATGGAAAAACTGAAAAACTCCATGCCAGCCGTATACAGTGGTACCTCAGGTTACAGATACTTCAGGTTACAGACTCCGCTAACCCAGAAATGGTACCTCAGATTAAGAACTTTGCTTCAGGATGAGAACAGAAATCGCGCAGCAGCGGCACAGTGGCAGTGGGAGGCCCCATTTGCTAAAGTGGTACCTCAGGTTAAGAACAGTTTCAGGTTAAGAATGGACCTCCAGAACGAATTAAGTTCTTAATCCGAGGTAGCACTGTAAATAGTAGTGAACAATATTAACAATTCTCAGATAATAAATAAATCATTACTCTAACCCATGGGTAGGCAAACTAAGGCCCGGGGGCTGAATCCGGCCCAATCACCTCCTAAATCCAGCCCAAGGACGGTCCAGGAATCAGTGTGTTTTTACATGAGTAGAATGTTTCCTTTTATTTAAAATGCATTCCTGGGCTATTTGTGGGGCCTGCCTAGTGTTTTAACATGAATAGAATGTGTGCTTTTATTCAAAATGCATCTATGGGTTATTTGTGGGGCATAGGAATTCGTTCATTTCCCTCCAAAAAATATAGTTCGGCCCCCCACAAGGTCTGAGGGACAGTGGACCGGACCGGCCCCCTGCTGAAAAAGTTTGCTGACCCATGCTCTAAACCATTAATTAGCAAATTGACAGAACCTCAACCTCCCTCTAATCCAAAAATTGTTCACACTGAACTCATAATTTTCCCTATTTAACCTCCCCACTGGGAAGTCTCAAGGCCAACTGTTACAAATCAGAGATAGGTGAGTCCATTGTCCTCCAGGAATGGTCCAGCATCTCTCCTCTCCCTTCAGGGGACAGCAGCACCAAAGCAAAGCAGAAAGATGGCAACCAAAGTTTTACCTGCTTTGCAGTCGGCCCGGCTACTGCTCTTCTCCTGCTGTTTGTGAATGCATGGAGAATTTGCGGTGCTTCTGCACTAGAAGATGAAGGCTGGCCGCGTGTTGCCAAGATGAAGGACTGCACCACTAAGAAGGAGACAAATTTGCATGTGCTAATTTATGCATGCAGGTGCAGATGTAAAAACAATTGCCAGAATTTAAATTTCCCAGGCTAGCCAGTTTGTTTCCCATTCAAATCATTCCAAATATTTGCTTCCAGTTTATTTGCATCCTATCCCCAAATCAGTTGGTTGATCTTACTTTAATTTGTCCCCGGTTAATTTCCCATTGAGATGAACCCAGCACAAAATCTATTTCCCTTCCCTTAATAATTACCCCTGTTCTTCAATCGTTGTCGCCCCTTCTAATACAATTCAATATAAATGGGGGGCACACAATTCCCTTTGAGGTAGGGAGGTCTTACTTTGAGAGGTGATGGCGATTGGATAGGAGGGCGACGGCCATTTTATTTGACATTCTAGCTCAATAAATGGGCAAACTCCTGACTTGCTGCCACAAAGGGAAGCCATGGATCCTTCAGCGGAATTGAAGGGATGTGAGAAACGATGTTTTGCCATTTCTTCCCCCCCCAGGGATGCTGTATGGGAAATTAAAAAGGGGCTGCCTGCCATTACGGATAACGCCATGTGGGCAGCCATTCTCTCCCCATGCAATGTGCCTGCAAACAGAAAGAGGAGGATGTCAACAGTTGCAAGATTTGAGGCTTCATTTTGTGTCATTTTTGACTGCAAGGCAGCTGCTCTAAGTAGGGAAGGGAGGAAATAAATAAATAAAATAATAATAAAACAGAGGATTCGCACCTTCCAGCAGCTAACTTGGAGCCCATTTTGCTGAATATCCGGTTCCCTAGAATTTTAAAAGATGAATAAGGAAAGAGGTCACCATCTCAGGCAGTGCTGGAAATAGCAGGAGCTGTTTGATGAAATAGGACATTGAGACGCCCTAACTGGCTATTTACTGTGGAATTGCCACACTAGGTTCACTCCCCTTTTATAGGCAATCAGCAGGGTGTCATCCTCAAATCACAAGCCCCCTGTTTGTTCTTTATGGTTCTTCCATCTTTTCAGATTGCAGAATCTCTCTCTCTCTCTTGCAGCGGGGACTGGAGGGAACAGAACAATACGACACTCTCCAAAAGCATAGACCGCTTTAATTCTTCCATCTTTTTAAAGAGGCATGCTTTTGACGTGTGTGGTGATGTATGGGACATCATCTTCACATCTATATCCCATGAGCATAATTTTAGATATGTTTTAAAGACTTTTTTAAAAAAAAAATTCCAATGATATTTTTCTAAATTAAAATACAGCACCTAACTGGAAAAGCGTTTTTATACTTTAGAAAAAAATATTATTATTATTATTAAATTAAATTTGTATACTACTTTTCACCCAAAGATCCAGGGCACTTCACAACAGAAAAATATAAACAAAATACATGCTGCCTTTGTGACATGCATATTTCATTGCTGCATTTATGTATTTGGAAGGGCTTATTACTTTTGCATCTACCTTTTAACATTATTTGAAGCACTCAAATAATAGTGGTGAAATTGTCAAAGTACACATTTTCCAAAATATGTCTTGGGAAAAAAGCAGAGAGGAAAAACCCCATCCACACAATGCTATTGCACCCTTTAATGTGGTTGGAGGATCTGGCTGTGCAGAATGTTGATTGGCTGCCTCTCCTGGCAATCACAAAACTACTTCCCGCTCCATTGGTCAGGGAACAACGTTTTTAAGTCTTTAAAACCAAAACAAAAAACCAACCCCTTAGACTGACTTTTTAAAAAGGTACTATAAAATGTTTAAATGGATACAGTGGTACCTTGGTTCTCAAACTTAATCCTTTCTGGAAGTCTGTTCCAAAACCTAAAGCATTCCAAAACCAAGGCTCGCTTTCCCATAGAAAGTAAGGCAAAACAGATTAATCCGTTCCAGACTTTTAAAAACAACCACTAAAACAGCAATTTAACATGAATTTTACTGTTAAGTTGTGGGTGAACATACCAGACGACACAGCGATTCTTCAAACAGCTCTTGTTTATTCACAGGCCAGGACAGAACTGAACTGAAGGGTTCAGTCAGCCTGCTTATATAGAGCTCCAGTACAATGTAACTGTAACAATTTTCTAAAACTATCCAATCACTGAACATCACTTTCGATCCCTTATTTGCATAACTATCTACAGTATCCCCCTGCTGTCCCAGGGTGAGAACTTCAGTACATAACATTTACTATCTAACGAGACCACTGATCCATAAAAGGAAAGAAAGCAATAAACATTACGCTATGGGAAATGGTTTGCAAAAATGTGGCAGAATTGCCTATAAAAAAATGAGAGGTTTGGAGACGGGGAGAGAGAGAAATTCGTACTAAAATCCCTGATCAATTTTGGGGAGGGCTTTGAAAATCCAATATATAGCAGCTGATGCAGAAATGTAGAGGGCTGAATATAATACTAGGTACCTGTGAGAAATCGAAATGGACAGATGCACCAGCTGAGAGCCAGCAGAACCAGGACTGACCTTCGGCCTGTCATTCCTTCAGCTTCCTCCTCAGTGTTACGGGGGGAACAAGGGAGTGTGGAATATAGTTTACATACTCCCTCGTGCTTCTTGGAAGAAGGGTGGTTTTAAAACGTAATTAATCACAATTGATATTAAAAGCGGAGCATGCTGTGCAGCAGAGAAATTAACACCCACTGGAGGAAGATACTTCTGTGTGGAGCCTGATAAAAAGGTGTGTGCATTTTGTGTCCTTATGCAGGTGCAGATTTGTAGCGCTGCAAAATGACAGTGGGGGGTGCAGTGAAGAAAGGAGAGCTGTCAGAGAAAGCGCCGCCGACGCCATCAGGGCAGGACTTTAGGGCAAAGAAACTCTTGCAGAAGTTCAGGAAGCCAAACTTTGCCCTCGGTGAAGCAGGACTCTGGCTCACCACATTTGGAAGTAATTGAAGTTGTACACATGGCCATCTGAAGAGGCCCCGGGAGCCCACTAAGACCAGAATCGCAACTACAATTACCTCAGGGTAGCTCTGAGGAATGGGCTAAGACGAAAGCACATTAATAACAACAGCAAGTGCTGTTTGTGTGGTGATGTGGCCTTCTTGAATGACTAGAAACATAGAAGTGGCCCTAAGTGTTATTTGAGATGTGTACCTTTCTTCTAAACGAAGGTCAAATGCACACCAATACATTTAAAGCACATACCTTCCCTACAAAGCACTCTAGGAACTGGCATGTCTTAAGGCATGGGTAGGCAAACTAAGGCCCGGGGGCCGGATCCGGTCCAATTGCCTTCTAAATCCGGCCCGTGGACGGTCCGGGAATCAGCGTGTTTTTACATGAGTAGAATGTATCCTTTTATTTAAAATGCAACTGTGGGTTATTTGTGGGGCCTGCCCGGTGTTTTAACATGAGTAGAATGTGTGCTTTTATTCAAAATGCATCTCTGGGTTATTTGTGGGGCATAGGAATTCGTTCATTTCCCTCCAAAAAATATAGTCCGGCCCCCCACAAGGTCTGAGGGACAGTGCACTGGCCCCCTGCTGAAAAAGTTTGCTGACCCCTGTCTTAAGGTGACTGAGAATGGTAGCTTTGTGAGGGGATAAATTACAGTTCCCAATATTCTTCTTTTTTTGGGGGGGGGGAGAAGACATGTGCTTTAAACGTCTGGTATTTGCTCTGATTTATTTGATTAGCAGTATTATATTTCTATGCCACTTTTCATTGAAATGAATCCTAAAGTGGCTTACAAACAATAACTAACAATAACATGATAGAACAAAACATCACCAATATGGCTCAAAACACACAGAATAATTAACAAATCCTCTGCGAATCAATTATAAATCTATAAAGCACAGTTGACAAAGCAACAACTGAAGAATAAGCTCAGCGTCACAATGAAAGCAAAAGCCCTCTTATATGATTAACAAATCAATACGGCATTTATAATCTATGAAACAGAATTAACAAAATAGCAACCAAAAAATAAATAATCATTGCTCTGGTAGTGACATTGGAGGGACCTACTCTTTACTCCTGTCCTTTGGAACAAATGCACGGTTTGCAGGCCCACTCTTCAAAAGAGGCGGATCTTCCTGTTTGCAGAAGGCGCATGTGAGAGAAAGTCGTCTTTGCAGGGGAGGTTGGCATCAGTGACTCCCCACGCCACCACAGAGATACATATCTCCCCCTGTCTTGTCCCTCCTTCCCCACTTCCTTCTCTCCTTCCCCCCACCCCTCCCCACACGCATGTCTTCCATTTCTGGGCTTGGTGGCTCCCTGAGGGCAACATTAAAGCGATTAGGGACAATCCTATCAAACTGACGCCTCCCGACACTGAAAGTCAGCAGGGGCCTGGATGAGCCACAGCTGGTACCAACATCCGCAGACAGGGGAAAGCGGAGGAAGGAACAGGCAGCAACACCGCTGACAGATTGGAGATTGTGGCCTGCGTTTCAAAAAGACCTTGGCAGGGAAGTCACTAGCTGGGATTCACATGCACACAAATGCCTTTGACACCCACCCATTCCTGCTTTATTTTTTATTTTTTTGCAGTGGGGCTGCTGTCCATGGTGGCAGGACTGTTTGTGTGTGTGTGTGTGTGTGTGTGTGTAGATAGATAGATAGATAGATAGATGATAGATAGATAGATAGATAGATAGATAGATAGATACAGTATTTTTTGCTCCATAAGATGCACCTGACCATAAGACACACCTAGTTCTTAGAGGAGGAAAACAAGAAAAAAAAATTCTGAACGAAACAGTGGATGTATGATTGTTGTGGTTCATGCTGTGGCCACAGACATGTGATTTGACGGTGAATTTGGGGTGACCCAGTGCAAAAATCCTGAAGATCCATGTGGATCCCTGCTTTGTAACCATGTTTTTGCGCCATTGTGGCCCCACGCAACAGTGGGTGCGTGATTTTTTGTGTACAGGCTGTAGCCACGGACATGCTATGTGATCTGATGGTGAATTTGGGGTGACCCAATGTAAAAATCCTGAGGATCCATGGGCTTTTACCTCCCCCCTCCCAGGCAGCCTCCTTTATTGCTAGCGTCCCTTATCTTGCTTCCGATCGCTTGCAATCAGTGGCTTTGTTTCAACACCCACTTCCCTCTTTAAAAAAAAAAAAAAGCATGATCTGCTTTTCGCCCCTGGGCAATTCGGCTCCAGGGACCACACATTCGCTCCATAAGATGCACAGACATTTCCCCATACTTTTTAGGAAGAAAAAAGTGTGTCTTATGGAGCAAAAAATACCATATATAAATGCAAAATGGACAGGCAGCTCAAAGGAGGACACAGCTTTCCATACAGCCGAAGGCCACAAAGGCAGGGGTTTTTATGTCCTCGTTGTAACCTTCCATGCCACCTGTGAGCAGATGTGCTTGTCTTGAAGAACATCATTGTGGTAATGCTGCATGCGCCGGCATCCCGGCTAAGTGGGTGTGCATTGCCTTTTTTCACGCTGGAGAAAGGTGAACTCAACAGAAGGAGAGGCTGCAAACAGACGACGAGACTCTTACAATATACCCAAGCCACAGAAACAAATGCACTGGGACTGTTCCATTTCACGCAGGTAGACACTCCGCAGATGTATAATCTGATCCGTCAATCTGTCTCCGTCTTTGGCACTCGCCCACAACGCCCGCTATTGTTATGTCTTGGATCCCTCCTTCCAGGGTGCAAATGCTGCTGTTCGCTGCTGTTGATCCCCCTTAGTGATGCTCTCGCCTCCACTATAATATGTACATTGTCACCAGGAAGCAGCAATGCACCATTACTATGGCGAGCTCGGTTGCTATGGAGAATCCTCTCCCTGCATCTGCCTCTAGCACCTCACCTCTGCATCCCCTTTTCTGCATAGAGGAGTGGCAGGTGGTGATAGAAGATCACAGCAACATGTGGCAGGAAGGGTCAGGAGTGGGAGGTCACGGTGTGTCTGGAGGCTTGGAGAGAGTTCATGAAGACTGGCAGACACTGAGAGACTGATGAGAACAATTCTTTGTTTTTATTTATTGGTTGATTTTCACAGAACCATAGAATTGTGGAGTTGGAAGGGATCCCAAGGATCATCAAGTCCAACCCCCCGCAATGCAGAAATCTCAGCACAACATCCCCCATACAGTTTGAGACACCACCATCATAAATGTATATGACTTGGTTTCCCCAGCCACTCTGGGCGGCTTCCAACAAATTAAAACATCAAACACAGTCAACCATCAAACATTAGAAGCTTCCCTATTCAGGGCTGCCTTCAGATGTCTTCTAAAAGTCAGATAGATGTTTATGTCCTTGACATCTGATGGAAGGGTGTTCCACAGGGCAGGCGCCACCACCGAGAAG
Organism: Podarcis siculus; assembly: GCA_034642415.1. Taxonomy (NCBI): domain Eukaryota; kingdom Metazoa; phylum Chordata; class Lepidosauria; order Squamata; family Lacertidae; genus Podarcis; species Podarcis siculus. The sequence continues at coordinate 4,496,038 of JAXCMG010000034.1, forward strand.
GCCCTTTTCTTGGTTCCCTGTAACTTCACTTCTTGCAATGAGGGAACTGCCTGAAGGCCCTTGGAGCTGGATCTCAGTGTCCGGGCTAAACAATGTGGAGGGGGGAGATGCTCCTTCAGATACACAGGGTCAGACCCTGTTGAGCTTTGCAAATTTTATGGCTGCACCACCAAGAGGGCAAACTTGCATCCTGCCATTCTCTCCCTACCCCTAAATAAATCTTGTTGCATGAACTGAAATGAACCCTGGGGCAATGAAGGCCGCAGTCTCTGAGAGTAAGTGCTGCTGAACCCACTGGGGTCTACTTCTGAGTAGACATGTATAGGATTGCAGTATCAGAGGTTGTTATCCAAGAGGGCCAACCATTAACCAATAACGCCCCCACCAAGCCATGATCAAAGGGGCAGGACCTACAAAGAGCAAAGTTTTCATTAACGTTGGAAAGTACCTTTGCTGTACAGGACTTAAGTGTGAGCAAACCTTACAGAAGGTTCTTGGCCCCAGGGAAAAGCACTGCTGGATGAGATAGCACTATAAAAAACCCCCAGCTTTAATTCCAGCTAATTATTATGGGGATGCGGAGCCCTAGCAGCGCTAAAGGGCTCTAGCATAGAAGCAACAAGGCTCAGAACCAAGCTAGTGAGATGTTAAAAACACTCTGAAGCATAGCTATAATAATAATAATAATAATAATAATAATAATAATAATAATAATTTTTTTAAAAGAACAGGCATGGAGGTGAGAACAACTTATCAGTTGCCCTGCTGAAAGTCATCCCTGTTCTGCTATTAATTACTCACCCCCCCGAAAAGCTTCCATTGTCACTTTTAGTACCAGGACGGTGACTTTTCACTGAGATCACCCCTGCCTGTCACACGGCAGTGGATCCAACCCCTGCGGCAGGTCGCCAGGAACGGATAAGGCAAGGAAAAGTTCTTACCAACTGCTTTTTATTCAATATTCACAGAGAGAGGCTTGGAAATGCAGCCTCTTGGGATAATGGCGTTGCGCCAAGTGAGTCTTCACCCCCTCCCTCTCATCCATCATCACTACAGGTGCTGGGATGTGCCCTCTGCCTCTGAGCTCTCTGCTCTCCTACTTTCAATGCTTGCCGGGTTCTGGGAGAGAGGGGTGGGTGTGGAATGCTTTCTAAAGACACTGTGTCCATCAACTGCTGTCCGTCCGTCCGTCCCCCTGTGCTTCTTCTTCCTCCTCTCCCATTATAACCCAGCTTTCCCCCTCATCTGCCTCTGAGCTGTGAGCTCCCTCAAACCCCTGTTGTAATTCTGAACCGTCTTCTTCTTCTCTGGAAGGGTCAGACTGGGGTGGCAGCCTCCACCATTCCTCCTTTGCCCAGTCCCTGACACTGCCATGCAAGGATCTTAGTGAAAATTGCCCCCTTTGCCCAACAGCTATTATTATTATTAGTTTTAAAAATGTGACCCACTTCAGAGCGACACACTTTGCATCATGTCTGGTTTGGTCCTCAGCCTGCCTGCAGCTTATTTTATATCTTTAAGAAGATTTATATAGGTCTAACACAAGCTTCTAAGCAGTGTACATAAAAATGGAGTAGATCAAAGGTGAAAACAGGCATATACTGTATATTAAACTCCACCTGTTGTCAGCCTCATGCCTTTGGAAGTTTAATCACAGGAGAGGAAGATGACAGTCTACACCTGCTGTTTGCCCCCAGCATCACCTGATAATCCAAGGTATACTGTCCCTGCATATGGAGGCTTGATTTGTTATTTAAAGCTCATAATTGGCAACAAACACCAACGTTATACTGTTATTTTTATTTGCTTTTCTGTTACAGTTCTTCATTAGTACAGCAACAGTAGTACAGTGGTACCTCAAGTTAAGTACTTAATTTGTTCTGGAGGTCTGTTCTTAACCTGAAACTGTTCTTAACCTGAAGCACCACTTTAGCTAATGCGGCCTCCTGCTGCCGCCGCACGATTTCTATTCTCATCCTGAAGCAAAGTTCTTAACCTGAGGTAATATTTCTGGGTTAGCGGAGTCTGTAACCTGAAGCGTATGTAACCTGAAGCGTATGTAACCCGAGGTACCACTTTACAGCAACAAACACCAACATTCCACAGATCTGTCTGTTCCTTTAAAAAACACACACACACAAAATTAACCACACCTTCTGGCAGTGAAGTTCATTGGTTATTGTGTGACAGGCTCATTTTTGGTTCTTCCTCCTAGACCAAGTCATGGGTTGGGGGTGTGGGAAAGAAAATTCAGAACATGGATGTGGGTGAAAAGAGGAGGGGTAGCCAATGCCACTGAAGATGGAATCAGAATTCAAGATGACCTTAACAGATTGGAAAACTGGGCTCAAACGAACAAAATGAATTTCACTTAGGCAAGAAGAACCAACTGAAAAAGATGAGAGACACCTGTATTGCCAGTGGTACATGTGAAAAGAATCTAGGTGTTTTAGTAGACCACAAACTTAACATGAGTCAACAGGGTGATACAGCAGTAAAAAAAAAGGGGGAAGCTAAGCAAAGCTAATGCTTTTCTAGGCTGCATCAACAAAAATATAGTGTCCCCATCAAGGAAAGTAATAGTTCCACTCTATTCTGCCTTGATCAGACCCCTCCTGGAGACCCGTGTCCAGTTCTGGGTGCCACAATTTAAGAAGGATATTGACAAGCTGGAACGCATGCAGAGGAGGGCGACCAAGATGATAAAGGGTCTGGTAACCAAGCCTTATGAGGAACGGTTGAGGGAGTTGGGTATGTTTCGCCTGGTAAAGAAGAGGCTAAGAGGAGATTTGATAGCCATCTCCAAACATCTAAAGGGCTGTCACACATGGAAGATGGAGTCAGCTTGTTTCCTCCTGCACCGGTGGGTAGGACCCAATCCAATGGATTCAAGTTACAAGAAAGGAGATTCCAACTCAACATCAGGAAGAACTTTCTGACAGCAAGATCTGTTTGGCAGTGGAACGGTCTCCCTCAGGAGGTGGTGGACTCTCCTTCCTTGGAGGTTTTCAAGCAGAGGTTGGATGGCCACGTGTCTCGGATGATCTAGTTGAGATTCCACATTTTCGGGGTCCCTCCCAACTCTACAATTATATGATTCTATGTGCTCACTGGAAGGACAGATCCTGAAGCTGAGGCTCCAGTACTTTGGCCACCTCATGAGAAAAGGCGGCTCCCTGGAAAAGACCCTGATGTTGGGAAAGATGGAGGGCACAAGGAGAAGGGGACGACAGAGGACGAGATGGTTGGACAGTGTTCTCGAAGCTACCAGCATGAGTTTGACCAAAGTGCGGGAGGCAGTGGAAGACAGGAGTGCCAGTTTCCTTCATTCCACCGCCAATTTGCTTCATTGGCTAAGGACTTGGAAACCACTCGGTCCCCACCATAATCCCTCAAGCAAGAGGTCACATACTCACAGGAAGGTACTCATAGGTGTCGATTGCTGGGCAAAGGCACTCCTCCGGACTTGCCCAGGTGGCGGACTATGCAAACCAAAGTTCTGTTGTCCCTTTGTAGTACAGTGATACCTCGGGTTACATACGCTTCAGGTTACATACGCTTCAGGTTACACACTCGGCTAACCCAGAAATAGTGCTTCAGGTTAAGAACTTTGCATCAGGATAAGAACAGAAATCGGGCTCTGGCGGCGCGGTGGCAGCAGGAGGCCCCATTAACTAAAGTGCTGCTTCAGATTACGAACAGTTTCAGGTTAAGAACGGACCTCCGGAACGAATTAAGTACTTAACCCGAGGTACCACTGTAGGTGCTTAGAATGTACTTCCCAATACATATCCCATATCTGATGCCTGTTGCCCTAACACATTCCTCCTTTGTTAATCATATATAACCCTCCCCTTTTCTGATGTAGCAATGATGTAGTGATGATGCTTAATGAACTGTATGCTGGGATAAGACAGAAACTTTAAAAAGTCCTTGTCACCCCATCCTCAGGGTTCAAAATTCCTCTTAAACTTTGGTCTACAACTATTTGCTCCGGTTGGTGGCTGGACTCCTTCTTTTATTCCGCAGGGACCCACAGGCTCTGCCCAACGAGCTGGGTGACTGAGCAGCCTCGCACCTAGATTTTTCCATAACAAGACATAGAAACCCCACAAAATCCCTAACAAAGGACTAAACCTCTCCCACCAGCAGCAGCCTGGGGGTATCTGTGCCACCCACCCACCTGGCTCCTGCCTGTGAGCTTTATCCTGCACATTGTAATTTAGCGGTCCTGAAAGAACTTACCGTCAATCTGTTTCATTTGAGGGCCCTCCCTGCAACACAAAAACAAAACAAAAAGGGAAGACAAAGCCTAGGGCTAATGCTCAGGAATAAAAAATTACTATAATATGTGACGAGCCCAAATGCGTTTCGGCAGTTATCTTTTGTCAGGGGCACTATAAACACACAGCACAAAGACAAAGATTTTTAAAATGCTAAATGCCAAAACAATGAATTCAGTACCACACACAATTAATGAGCCAACTGAAAGCATTGTTTTTGTGTGTGCATGTGCTGCCAGATGAATCTTGACTCGTGGTTGCTGTTGTGCAATTTGGCTTGTTGGAAAATTTTCACTCATACGGCCTCTGCTTCCACAAGTAGCTGTACGTTCTTTGCTCCTGCTAACACCCGCTGTAAAACTTTGTTTTTCATCTGTCCGTTGCAAAACATGAACAATGTTTGTCTGGTGTTTTTATGACCCTAGATTCCTGCATGCGGTTTATCTGCAGAGCAGTCGTAAAAAAGGGCATCTACATTTTCTCATTTTCACCATAACCCTTTTTTTCTGTTAGAGTTATTCCATGGTGGTTTGTTCATCTTATATCCTTATTTGGACATCTTAAGAATCTCTCTCTCTGTGTGTGTCTCTCTCTGTCTCTCTCTCAGCACCCCTTAACAAATGACACTTCCCAGGATACTTTGAGGGAAGCCATGACTTTAAAGCAGCATGAGATTTTTTAAATGCAAACGTGGCCTAAGATTCAGCTGCCAGTCTGACAGGCTTTTGTAAACAGAAGTGTGGGAAGGGGGAGAGCAGCCATCTTGTCCTTTGCCTCGGGCAGCAAAATATCTTGGGCCAGCCCTGGGTCAAAACAGCAAGAAATAAAATGGAGCAACTGTCTTCTTCTTCTTCTTTGGCGATCACTCGTAGCCGAGTAAGATTGTCTTCCATAAATACAGTTTTAACAGTGGGTCCGTAAGTGATTGTGGAGGCCAATTCTGGATCCACACGTACTTCCACAGTGGGAACATAGGTTTCCGGGCAGGAGTTGATCACGGTGTGGATTTGCCAAGTGTGCCTTCCTCTTAGCACGTTTCTCCCTTGCATCCTGAGTTTAAGCGTCTTCAAAGCCCATGACGCCTTTGGTAAAGGCTGTGGTGTTACCTGGTCTGAGAACAAAATAAGAAAGTTCTTGTCAGGGAACTGCCATCAGTGCCGGAGGGAGAGAGCAGGCTCCAGAGGGATTCCAGAGAGCGTCCCGGGATGGGGAGAGGCAGCCCATCTTCTGGGGAAGAGAATCAGCGTAGCACCAGTGGAGAAGGGGGGCAGATGGGAGAATCGGAGAGGCGGTCCCATGACTCCTTGCCGGGGACCAGCGGGGAGAGTAAGGGTCCTCCGCTGCCTACACCCTCCTTGCGCGGGAGAGTAGAAGGAGACTAGGTGTCAAAGAGCTTCTTTGCTGGAAGAAGTTCAAGAAACGCCCACTGACAGATTCTGCCAGCGATTGAGACAGCCACGGGTGAGTGGCTGTCTGGACAGAAAAGGTTCACTCAGGCAACCCAGCCAGGTGTTGGCACCAGCTTACGCACGAGCAACCCCTAGAACCATTACAGTTCTTCAAAGAAAGTCATTAGAGAAATGTAATCCCTGGAGGGGCACCACCTTCAGGTAGGCCTCATAGCTCCTTAGATGGCTGGGCCTTTGGCACACAACAACCTTTGATTTCATTAAGCGCAATAGCATTTAGTGTTGTACGGTACAGATAGCCAACATTCATGGAATCATAGAGTTGGACGAGACACAGGTCATCAATCTTTTGCCCAACACGTGGCTTGAACTCACAACCCTTAGATTGAGAGTCTCATGCTCTACCGACTGAGCTATCTGTAAATCATAGGAGATGCTTTATAAAGGAAGAGCAAACAAAAATCTCGAACCACCCCCCCTTCTTCTGAGCAGAAGCAGTGGTGGAGACAGAGGAAAGCAGAGGTCAGTGAAGTTTCCTCCAGCCTTGTAGTGGTCGCAGGAGAGGGGAGACGGTGAATGAAATGAGCATCCAAGTGGGAAAGGCTTTTCCGTGGTTTCAGATGAGAGCAAAGTGAAATAAACTAGCACATCCGTGAAATGGATTTCTCTGGACACTTGTCGGTTTTCACCAAGGGAAGGGTGCGGGTGAAGGGAATCTGTGTCAGAAGAACCAGCCAAGTCCTCCAGTGTGGTATAGTGGTTAAGAGCGGTGGACTCGTAATCTGGTGAACCTGGTTTGATTCCCTGCACTTCCACATGCAGCTGCTGGGTGACCTTGGACCAGTCACACTTCTCTGAAGTCTCTCAGCCTCACTCACCTCACAGAGTGTTTGTTGTGGGGGAGGAAGGGAAAAGGAGATTGTTAGCCGCTTTGAGACTCCTTAAGGGGAGTGAAAGGCGGGATATCGAGTCCAAACTCCTCCTCCTCCTCCTCCTCCTCCTCCTCTTCCTCTTCTTCTCCCAGCATGACAGTACCAAATATATAGGGAGCAAGGTGGATATTGAGAAGGTAAGGTAGTGGGGCAAGAAAACAGCAGCAGGGCGAGAAAGGGGAAGCCTCAGAGTGTTTGCTGACCATAATGGTCAGGTTTCCAAACTTTGCACCATGAGGCCTAGATACTTGCTTCTTTTTTTAAAAAAAATGAAACAAAATGAGAGTGTCGATCACCTGCTCCATTGCAAATCTTCCTACGGGCACTGTATGTGGCCACCGTTGGTGGGTTTTTTTTGGGGGGGGGAGTGCATCGGTCTTTGACTCCTTATTCACTTGAGTCAGGCTTGGTGCATCCAAACTGTTGCTGCCTTTTCTGAAATGGAGAACTCTGGACTGACCCTTGAGGTTCAGGGGGGGGGGTGGCGGAAGCAGGGGTAACCCTGAGATTATGGAAATACCTTGACTGATTCTAGCTTCTCTTCTCTCTCCAACCCGCTGCCCCCCCCCTCCAGCCTGGTGCCAGTCCCAGTTGGCTCTCTTGAAACCTGGTCGCTATGGAAACTTTGCAGCCGCACTGTGGATCCCTTGTTGCCATGGCGACTCCGCCAGTGCTGCGGATTCCCAGTTGCCATAGCAACTCCGCAGGCTCCAGGTGGCAGCAACAGTGCAGCGGTGGCGGGAGGGGGGGGAGAGTGAGTGAGTGAGTGAGGAGATGGGAGAAGGGGGGGGGG
>JAXCMG010000034.1:4503464-4525090 GCA_034642415.1 Podarcis siculus
AGAGAGAGAGAGAGAGAGAGAGAGAGAGAGAGAGAGAGAGAGAGAGAGAATAGCTGGTTCCCAGAGAGCTACTTCTGGGGGTGCACTCAGTGCCTCCCCACCTCTGTAAGCCTTAAATTGAGGCCGGACTCATCTGGCTATATAGCCCTGAAATCCATTTGCTTTAGGCCTGGGCTCAGGCACCTGTGACAATAAATACATAGCATTCTAGAATTGTAGAGTTGGAAGCATAGCTGTCAACTTTCAGATTTGAAAATAAGGGATCAGCAGCCTCACCTGTCCCGGGGACAGTCTACGGGGTATCTAACAATCCGGGATAGCAGTGGGAAGCAGCGGGAAACGGCGCTGGAATAAGGGAATTTCCCACAAAAAAAGGGAAGGTTGACAGCTATGGTTGAAAGGGACCCTGAGGATCAATCTAGTCCAGCCCCCTGCGATGCAGGAATATGCAGCTTTCCCATACGGGGATCGAACCTGCAACCTTGGCGTTATCAGCACCTCGCTCTAACCAAATGAGCATGAAGGGAACATCTTTGTCCAGAGTGCTCTCCTGCCTTTGCTAAGCAACCCCAAACCTTCCATGCCTGTTTAGGATTTGGAAGGGAAGGGGCCTCTGTTGCAGCCAGGTTTGATCCCCAGTACTCCTTATTCCAGGAATTTGAGAAATGTGCCTCAGTTATTACCTATAAAGTGGTACCTCAGGTTACAGACGCTTCAGGTTACAGACTCTGCTAATCCAGAAGTAGTACCTCGGGTTAAGAACTTTAACTGAGGATGAGAACAGAAATTGTGTGGCGGTGGCAGCGGCAGCGGCAGCGGGAGGCCCCATTAGCTTAAAGTGGTACCTCAGGTTAATAACAGTTTCAGGTTAAGAACGGACCTCCAGAACGAATTAAGTTCTTAACCCGAGGTACCCCTGTAGTCCCAGTTTCAGGTCATGCTTCCCACTTTCCTCTGTTCCTTGCCAAAGAGTGCTTACCATAGCTCACCATAACCAAGGATGAAACCCCTATGCACGTTTATCTAGAAGCAACTCACCCAAACCTCCTTTAGTACCAAATTCCTAGGCACAGGTCTGGGCTTTCCCGGTCTGAGCAGGTATGTGTGTGTGTTTTTGTCTACTGAATTGGAGCAACCCGCAGTCGGGTTTTGCATGGATTTCTGTTTGCTCAGATTCAGCTGTAAAATTCAGGTTTCCTCAGGGAATGCACCAGGACAAAAACAGCACCCCATTTGGACACAGACTTGGTAAGCCCAGAGCTGTGCTTAAAAAGAGCAGAGCAAAGTACGTGTAAATAAACTGTGTTTAGGATTCCAGTCTTGAACTCAGCATCGTCACCAGATCTGAAAATATGGGACGCAATAGCACAGACGCAGCACCTTTTCCCCTGCCTGATTACCACATTCCCTTGTGAATGACCTTCTAGGGGTAGGTAGGACAAGTGTCAAAAAGTGAGAAGCTATTATTATTATTATTAGTATTATTATTATTATTATTATTATTCCACCCATCTGACTGGGTTGTCCCAGCCACTCTGGACAGCTTCCAACAAATCATAAACTGCAGAAAAACAGCAAACATTAAAAACTTCCCTATACATGGCTGCCTTCAGATAAAAATCAGATACAGTGGTACCTCGGGTTAAGTACTTAATTCGTTCCAGAGGTCTGTTCTTAACCTGAAACCTACTTCCCCACTCCCCCTCACCCCTGCAACAAGGAAAATGCCGCAGAAAGTGTGGGGCGACATTTTTCTCGATGTGCCGTCCTCTAGCCGCCCTGCAAACTTTGCGCAAACAAGTCAGGATGCGCGTTCAAGGAACAATTAGACTGGAACAGTGGCCTAGCGTGGGTTACCAGCACCTGGGGCCACACACGGGGGGGGGGGGAGGGAAATGGACAGAGTATGCGTGGGCATTAAACTGCATTACAGTGTCCACATCACCCTGGAAATTGCAGCCACAGAGATAAGAAAAGAAGAGCCGTTCCGTTGTCTGGAGAGGTCACTTCCTGGTTCACATGGAGAAGCCATTTTCAGTGGAACCCAGACACAACAGTATTGAGGCAGCACTGGATGTCAAAATATTGCGCCCCTAACAATTCTGTGCCCCTGTGGTCACCCGCCCCTTGCTACGCCACTGGTCTGGAAGCAGCCTCTGTATCCACAGCCTGTCTCCTTAAAGGATTAAGAAGGAACCTTCTGGGGCCAGGGGCAAGGTGCCTCCTGGCCCCTGGCTCCCCAGTTGTTAGTGATTCACTGCATTCCTCAACATTCAGAAGACATCTGATGGCAGCCCTGTATAGGGAAGCCTTTTAATGTAATTTTTTAATTATGTTTTTATATACAGTGATACCTTGGGTTACAGATGCTTCAGGTTACAGATGCTTCAGGTTACAGACTCCGCTAACCCAGAAATAGTACCTAGGATTAAGAACTTTGCTTCAGGATGAGAACAGAAATCGCACAACGGCAGCACAGGGGCAGTGGGAGGCCCCATTAGTTAAAGTGGTACTTCAGGTTAAGAATGGACCTCCAGAACGAATTAAGTTCTTAACCCAAGGTACCACTGTATGTTGGAAGCTGCCCAGAGTGGCTGGGGCAACCCATTCAAACAGGTGGGATATAAATGATAAAATTATTATTCTTATTGTGCTGCTGGATGTCCCAAAATCTCAGCCCACCACTTTCCCCATTCTTCCACCCCTGCCTTATTTCCCTCAAGTCTGCTAATACCACTCAGTTCTTCTGAAAGAATAGCAGCCACAACCTCCCATCCCTCCCTGCTCTCGCTCTCTCCGACTCTCCCCCTTCCCTTCCCTTCCCTTCCTCACCCATACCTCAAACTCTGGCTGCATTTTCTCTTCTTCTGGACTGAGCAGAAGAACAGGAGAGGCCCCGAGGCGGTTTTAAGGTCAAAATAATTCAGCTGTACCAAGGCCAAACAAAGCTACTGACCCAGACGCTACCTCACAGACCTTTCCCAGTAGGCAGCAAACACTCAGCCATGACTTCCTGAGAGGCCCGTGCGTGCCTCAGAACCAAGGTGAATATGGATGGCTTTGTCCTTCTTGAGAATTTCATAGCTGAGCGTGACTTGCCTCAGGGATGCATCCTGCTCATGTGGTTGGGCTCCAACTCCCATCAGCCCCAGATTGCATAGCCAATGTTCAGAGATAATGGGGGATGTAGTCCTAACAGTGTTACCAGATCTCTATCCCTGGTCTACACACAACTGTATCCACAGCGATTCCACCATGATATTGTATGAAATACAGTGGTACCTCGGATTAAGAACTTAATTCGTTCTGGAGGTCTGTTCTTAACCTGAAACCGTTCTTAACCTGAGGTACCACTTTAGCTAATGGGGCCTCCCGCTGCCACCATGCCGCCGGAGCACGATTTCTGTTCTCATCCGGAAGCAAAGTTCTTAACCCGAGGTACTATTTCTGGGTTAGCGGAGTCTGTAACCTGAAGCATATGTAACCCAAGGTACCACTGTATATATGAAGAGTTTGAAACCCAATAACATCTTCAAGAAAGCTGTTTCCTCCCCATTGGTTCTCAATTCTGCTGTGCAGTTACAGTGCAGTTTCTAGTTCCAGTGTTTAATGTCGCCTACCATGGATCCTGAGAATCATATTGCCTATAAATCTGCAAAGAAAGGATGAATAGCCAAGCAGGTCTGTATCCCACCTTATCTTGAGGTTTCAAGGCAAATGGCTATGTTGTGTACCATATGAAATAGAGTTCTCTGTCAGCCATCTCCTGTCTGAAATTTGCAATGCTTACCGGAGGTTGCAGTGCAGGTTGGGCTGTTTCAGTCAGCATATGAATGGGCCTCAGCAGCTTGATGGATGCTTAGGACATCAGCAAAGAGCTGTAGCGGTCCTTAATGGTCTGGAATCACTCTCTCCAGCCTTGGCAGTGTGACACTCAATGGGATTTGGAGGTAGACTAGAGAAATAGCTGGAGGCAGCCTCAATCTGAATACAGACAAATTGCAGGAGAGCTGTGAGGCTACCTAGACTGGAAACAGCCTAAAGGCTATGGAAATCCACCGTGTTGCTTTGAGCAATCTGAAGTGGTATTAATGGTTGTGCTTAGTGCTGGAGCGCAGTTCTGGCACCTCTCAGGTGGGTGCCATTGCAAGCCGGCACCCCCCCCGCTTGTTTCTTGCCTTTGCTTACTTCTGAGAAGCCCCAAGGTAAAAGGACCCCTGACCATTAGGTTCAGTTGTGGCTGACTCTGGGGTTGTGGCGCTCATCTCGCTTTATTGGCCGAGGGAGCCGGCGTACAGCTTCCAGGTCATGTGGCCAGCATGACTAAGCCGCTTCTGGCGAACCAGAGCAGTGCATGGAAACGCCATTTACCTTCCTGCCGGAGCGGTACCTATTTATCTACTTGCACTTTGACGTGCTTTCGAACTGCTAGGTTGGCAGGAGCAACGGGAGCTCACCCAGTAGCAGGGATTCGAACCACCGACCTTCTGATCGGCAAGTCCTAGGCTCTGTGGTTTAACCCACAGCGCCACCCACGTCCCATGAGAAGCCCCAAACAAACATTTCAAGTGAAGCTGGCCAGTGTGTGCGAGTCTACCCCCTTTTTAAAAAGATCTCTGACTCCACCTAGCTTCTAGCTGCTCCTAGCCACGATTGGTCAAGCTATGGGGCAGGGCCAATTTGTATTTTCTTCAATCTGTCTCCCGTGCAGCGGCAGCAGGCTTTAAGCTTTCCAGCCAGGCTTCTGCTGTTGCCTCTTGGGCCCCCTCTTCTCCAGCCTCCACTTCTGATTCTGAACTGCTCTCTGCCCCAGCCTCTTCCTGCTCACTAAACCCTGTTGCTTCTTCAGCTTCTGACACTTCCTTCTTCCAGTCTGCTCCCTCTTCTCCCTCTGACCACTCCTCATCATCCCACCAGCAATCCCCAGGCTCTGAGCCTTCTTCCCTTGGGGATCCCCAGCTGGTGCTTCCCACTAGTCCTCGGCATCCAGCCAGTCCATGACACCAACCCTGCTTTGCACCTACCTTGAGAGTCTTTGCCTGGCTGGAATGTGTCCTTGAGCTCTGCAAATGCTTCTTGCTTGTGTGCTTGCATGAAGGCTTACAGAGGGATCAGAACCAGAATCGGAAGGGACCGCAAGTGTCATCTAGCTCAACCCCCAAAGCAGGAATGTTTTTGTTATGTACTGAAGTTCTCACCCTGGGCCAGCAGGGGGATACTGTAGATAGTTATGCAAATAAGGGATTGAAAGTGACGTTCAGTGATTGGATAGTTTTAGAAAGTTGTTACAGTAACGTTGCACTGGAGCTCTATATAAGCAGGCTGACTGAACCCTTCAGTTCAGTTCTGTCCTGGCCTGTGAATAAACAAGAGCTGTTTGAAGAATCACTGTGTCGTCTGATATGTTCACCCACAACTTAACAGTTTTTGCCCAATGTGGGGCTCGATCCTAGACCCCTGAGATTAAGAGTCTCATGCTCTACCAACCGAGCTATTCCTGGGTATGCGTGAGTGTGTGTGGAAACTAGCCTACTGCAGAAAGGCAAAATTCGCTTTCATTGCTCTGCCAGCCCCTCCACAACCACCAATAGCATGTGGTCCCTTCTAGAAGAAGGGAATGCAGCGCTTGAGCTGAAGAAGGTCGGTCCCCTCTATAGGATCCTCCCTCCCACCAGCTGTCTTTGCCCCCCTCAAAACTGGAGCACCGAGTCCAAGACGTGTTATAAAATTCAGGCTGCCCGTTGACTCGCCTCCTCACTCCTTGTCTACGAACTGTGCTCCAATGTTTTCTTTTGCCTCAAGCGCCTGCTGGTGCAGATGTCAGCACAAACCCAGGCTGTCTCTGCAGAGAGGTGATGTGAGACACCTGCCTCTTAGCCTCAGGCACCGGCTCGGCCTACTGCAGCCTCCTGGCTCCCAGCCTTGCGCTAGTTCGGGCCTCAGCATCTGGAGGAGAGAGGTGGGGATGAGGCGGCCCTGGGCTTTCTTGGAGTCCAGGATCCTCAGAGCCAGAGGGAGAGAAGGAGCCTTTGATGGAAAGACACTTTTTGCATCCCTTGGGGAACGTGAAGAAAGCAAGGCGGAGGAAACAGAAGACATGCCGAGTAAGAGGCAGGTCAAGTGTATAATGGAAATTTGAAGCTCCGTCTATGTATTCTGAACTGAGAGCTAAGTACATTTGTGAACTATTGTGTAAGATGCCTGATATGGACGATCAAGTGAAGATCACATATCTGCCGTCTGGCTCTGATAAGTTTGTGGCAGAAAAAGTTGCAAGATTCACGGCCGCAGCCCCAAAACTGAGAACGTTCATCAATGACAATATGGTGGACTGTAAAGTCTGATTGGCAATGTAATACAGAAATTTATTTGTGTAGGTTTGTGTTTCGGGGAAATGCTATTGCTGTTATGTTTCTGTTCCAGTTTTTTCCCCAAGGAACTTAAGGCAACATATATATTTTTCTCTCCTTCCTATCTTTTCCTCACCCTGTCAGGTAGATTAAGTTGGGAAAAAGTGACTGGTCCAAGGTCACCCATAAATAGGAGTGGGAGAATCTGTCAATTTTGGTTTCTCTCAGTTTCTCATTTTTCCAATCCTAAATTCAGTCTACGAATTTGTGTATATAAACTCCCATGGAGATTCATCAGCATTTTAGTGCAAAATTCTCCAATAAACACATTTTCTGTATGCAATTTTACAACCCTTTCCAATTAATATAATGCATTTTTGTTTTTTATTTTCACTAACATCCATTTTTAGGCAAGCTGGTGTTTGCATTATTGTAGACATTAATCGCCTGGAGTTCTTTTTGTTGGCATCCGTCTGTCTCGGGAGACAATGGAGGAATGTGCCTTTGAGGACAAAGTTGAACTATTGGAAGGTTGCAGTGCCTGCTGTGGCTGTAGAAACCGATACAGGAGAGACATGTTTTGTTGCAGCTGGGGCAGATGCAGGCGTCAGATGCACCGTGGCATTTCTTCTCCCTGTGCTCCTCCCAGCGGTCATTCCTCCCCTAGTCACCGCTATGGATACATGACTTGACTGTCTGTCTCCAGGCACTGCAGTCTTCTGCAAGGGATTCCCACATGGCGAGGTTGATGTTTCCAGCCTTCATGTCATGTTTGCAGACTTTGGTCTGCCAATGGGCTTGGTGCCCAAAGCCAGCTTCCCATAGAGCATGTCATCTTCCATTCTGTGGGCATGACCAAGGCAACGTAGACGGTGCAAAACTCAGAGAAGTGTGGGTTTCCTGTGTGTTCTTTGATAGGCGTATTGTTTTGGATGCATCAAATTTCTCCACGATTCCCTAGCATGGATAATTTGTACCTGTATCTCCCCCATCCTGGAAGACTCTGCTTTTGAGCTGCTACAATTCTAGAATAGGCACTGCCAGATCCACCCTGAGCTAATTAAACCTTCCGTTAAAAAACCCTCTGAAGTTTACACGCCCTGCTTCAGAAGCCGCTGCAAAGGTAGGCTGTTGCAGAGTCAACAAATACATCATGCAGGAGTGAGAGAGAAAGCTTCATCAGTATGTAAGGGGTGTGTTTACCAAGGCAGGGATCCTCAGTGTGGGAGCAGAGGTGTGACAGGTACACAAGCGTAGCCCTGTTTCTGTTTGTGAAATGTTGCTGAGCATGGGATTCCCCTCTGCCTGCTTGAAATGTTCACATTTTCAAATTGTTTGAAACTTCGGAGGAGTGAGGGCAGGGGAGGAACTGTGCCTGGGTGTGATGGCCTGGGAATCTGATTCAGAATCTGAACCTGAGGAGTCCCAGCCTGCACAGGAGTCCCCGCCTCCAGGGCCGGCTGAGCCGGGGCAGGGGCTTGAATCTGAAGGGCCTGCACCTGTGCCAGATCCTCAGGAGCAGACACCAGATGTATCCACTCTGGCTCCGGAGGTGATTGAGGACTCATTGCCGGCAGGTGCACCTCTCCCAGTCCTGTCAGGGGAAGGTGAAGCTGCCCCTGGGTCCAGTAACCCTCCAGCCTCTCCTGAGCTGCAGAGGCTCAGGGCAGAGAGGTGGAGGGAACTAAGTTCTCTCAGGAGGAATGCTTGCCTTAAGGCCAGGAGAGGCGGGTCACCTGTGGGCTGGGACCGCCCCTGGCCTAAGAGGAGATAAAGGCCAGCCAGCCCAGTCCCAGGTTGTGGGAGCAACGACGTTGGAAACCTGTTTCTGCCAGCACCCAGACCTGTTTTTCCAGAGTTCCCGACCACGCCCGGCTTCTTGCTTTGGACCCTGCTTTGCCCTTGGTGGACAGTCTCCAGACCCTCGGCCCAGGACCGGACTCTGACCACGCCTCACGGTAACCCCCCCCCCAGGACCAGCACACTGGGGTTTGCCAAACCCCAGAGAAGGGAGAATCACAGCCTTGTGGCCAGCTCTGTGCATTTGAGACACAGCCCCTAGAACCTCTCTTATACTGACTAGGAGTCCTGGAATCATCGGCTCAGAAGGTCTCTCATCCTCTGATCCCACCAGAAATAGCGCTGTGTGGATTTGACCTGCCTGGGGAGTGAGTTAGCAAACTCTAAAACAATGGGTCTCCTATAGTTAATATTCTGATAGTATTCATAATGTAATGATCTCTGGCAGGCAAGCAAGCCCCGATAAGAAGTAATGACTCTCCGGCAATTCTATGTATATTTATTTACAAAAAGACACATCCAGAGCACGTCTTCCCGCCTCTTCACATTTATGTTTGTTGGTTAGTCTGAACTTTCGCCTGTCCCACAGCAGGAAGGATGCCAGTTTCCCGCCTTTCCCCTCTTGCCCTTCTGTTGCCTTCTGATTTTATCCAAATGCCTAGAACGGGGACTGAGATACTGACACCCCCCCCCCGTCTTGACACAGACTCAGACCTCTGCTTATCTGCTGATTGCCTAGCAATGCTCTGGCCGCCTTCCAACTCTTCCTCTTCTTGAGAGCCCATAGAGTCTTCCGGGGGGGGGGGAGGTCAAGGTGCCCTTTCTCAATTCTGTCAGCCAGTTCTCATCTGCAGAGTTGGTCCCTCATTCACTCAGTTCAATCTCTGAGTCTAACTCAACCCCTGCGCTCTAGGGGAGCACATTCCAGATCCATAAGGGGAAAGCCTATGGCAAGATCTACCAGGATGGGCAGATTAAGACTAAGTGGATCTCTGGCTCTGTTGGCTAATTCCTGGCTCAACTTGTGTTACGTCTCCATCCCCAGCTCAGTGGAATTTGCACATCCAGGTTCACCTGGGGTTCAGCCAGTTGAGCCAAAGACCAGGTAAGTCCCCAAAAAGGGGCATTCTGGGGGTGTGGAGGAGGCAGGACCAGGGTGGGTGGTGGACTTAGGTTGGATCCTAAGCCCATTCCACTTGGTCACATGACCTGGCAACCCAGTGAATAGTATTATTTGAAAGGCTTGTTTCCCCTCTGCTAGGCTTAGGCAGAGCAGCAACAGGACCTTAGCTAAATGGAGTTTGGATCTGATGTACCGGTAACTTTACACCGTCTGAAATCATACCCTCCAAAAACATAATGAAACTTTTAAAAACTTCCCTATACAGGGCAGCCTTCAGATGTCTTCTAAAGGTTGTATAGTTTATCTTCTTGGCTCAGGGGTCACATAACTCTATGCCCTCCAACATTTCTCAGATGAAAATAGGGACGTTCTACCATAACCTCCAACATTTCTCCAATGAAAATAGGGGCGTCCTAAGGAAAAGTGGGGCATTGTGGGAGCAAATCAAAAACAGGAACAGAAACAGATTCTGTAAATCTAGTACCATCCGTGGAAAACAGGCACACTTGGAGGGTCTGTTAACTTACACCGACTTGCTTTATACCACCTCCCCATGCATAAGATTGCTGGAACAATCATTACTTTGCTGTAAGCTGCAGATAGAACTACAACTGTTTTTTTCCACACTATGGGGGTTAGCGCATGTTTTCTCTTTGCCCGTCTGCAGTAAGAGACATGGTTGAAGTGGGAACGAAAAAGGTCCTGCTCAGCTAAGTGGCTGTTTGAAGTGCTGCACACATTAACTATCGCTTTTTGCAATTTTGCTGTTTTATAATCCTGTGGGTTTTTTTTACATCAGTCTTAGTGTGTGTGTGTGTGTGTACACACACGAGAGAGAGAGAGAGAGAGAGAGAGAGAGAGAGAGAGAGAGAGAGAGAATCATTTTAGCACTAACTGATTATTATTATTATAGTGATGATAACAATATTTTCACCCAACTCTTCCTCCCAAAGCAGCCCAGGGCAGCATACACCTAAATGCAAGTACAAGCCATAAAAAGATGCAAACAGTTTCACAATAAAATATCACCAAATCCACTAATAATAACAGCAGGCAAGGAAAGGAACAGAAACATAGCAACAGCCATCATGTGCCAAATGCCCGTGTAAACGGATGTGTCTTCAAAAAACAGTGAGATGTTGATAAGGTGGGAGACTGACAGGCCTCTACAGGTCATTTAAGAGGTAGCAAAGTAGCATTTCTGGGAAAGGGTGTAATAGCGCTAGAAAACTGTAATGATTTCTCTCTCCCTCCCCCTTTTGTAAAAGATGGAGTGGGGGATCTTTTCTCGCCGCCGCTATAAACGATCTTGCCAAAATGGTGAAGGCTGGTCTGGATGAGAATGGAAACAATAAAAGAAACTAAAATGACTGTGTAAGTGCCACATACAATGAAATTATCGCCGATGAAGACTTCTGGACAGGGTGGGGCCCCTAAATCCCTTGGGGCCCCATACACCACACACCCTATACAGCCATCATTGCATAGATTGCATAATCTAGTACTTTTACGGAACCAAGTTTGTTTTCCCCCTCTTTTGCTTTAATGAGCAAATTCTAGGCAACTTGGTTATTTATTTAGAATCATATCCTGCCTGAATAATTTAAAAATTCTCAAGGTGGCTTACGAAAATAGAACAATCAAATTTGAATGTCAACTTTAAAACACAGTGGGTGACACTGAATGGTACTTTGCCCTCCAGCAGGGCAGATTTCCTCTCTGTTCTGCATCAACTCCCTATGCCATCCCCTGCCTCCAATCTGCTCTGGTGGGACGGGAGATCCTCTGGGGCAGATTTTACCTTACCATTGGGCCATGTTGTCTTGGGCTGATGGGAGCTGGAATCAAACAACATTTTGACTGGGCCTGTGATGGCCTGGGAATCGGATTCGGAGGCTGAACATGAGGAATCCCAGCCTGCACAGGATTCCCCACCTCCAGAACCAGCTGAGCTGGGGCTGGGGCATGAGCCTGAAGTGTCCTCACCTGTGCTGGATCCTCAGGTGCAGGCACCAGCTGAGTCTGCTCTGGCTCCTGAGGGGATGGAGGACCCATTGCCTGCAGGTGCTCCACCCTCAGCCCCGTCAGAGGAAGCGGAGGTTGCCTCTGGGTCTAGTAACCCTCCAGCCTCTCCTGAGCTTCAGAGGCTCAGGGCAGAGAAGCGGAGGGAACTAAGTGCAGGAGGAGTGCTCGCCTCCAAGCCAGGAGAGGCAAGTCACCTAAGGATTGGGTCTGCCCTATGCCTTGGGGCAGATAAAAGCCAGCCAGCCCCAGTCCCAAGTTGCGGGAGCAACATTGTTGGTTGTCGGTTCCAGCCTGATCCCTGATCTCCTTCCCTGCCAGAGCTCCTGACCTCACCCAACGCTCTGCCCTGCACTCAGCTTTGACTTCTACGGACTGCCTTCATATTGTACCATTGACCTTGGACTGGACTCGGACCTCACCTCTTGGTTAGCCCCTGGGACCAGCACAGGGCCACAGGTTCTCTATGGAGGGGATGGCAGGTGGGGCAAATCTTTAAAAAGCAATATAGAGGCATATTAAGCCCAGAATGTGTCATTTCTGGTCACAGATGGTACTCTTTAAGGTATTGCATTTTAGCTTCTTTGGTTATAAGCATGGACAGAGCTAAGCAAAAAAGTAAAATAAAAACGTTGATGGAAATGGGTGAACATTGTCATTGAGGGCTGGTTCTCTGTTAGAAGAAGCCCTGAGCAATGTGCCCCCCATCAGTGAGCCCTGGAAGATTTACCTGGCAGTGATGGAGACAGCAGCAGCAGTCCTCTGTGCACTACCATGTGGTGAGGTATAGCCAGCATTTTAATTTCCCATAATGCCCCAGAGAAGCGTTACATTAGGGCCCAATAGGAAATCAAAATGGTGGCCTGGCCCTAGTTGTCTGGTGGTAGTTGGTGTGCCAGCCCCCCCAAATAAAATAAAGGGGTAGCCCAGGGCAGACATCAGCAATGGGTGCAGCTGGAGCCCTGGAGGTTGCCCAAGAATGTGAGGTGGTGAAATTGAAACTGAAATTGCCAGTGCTTGTATGCGTTACTATGCAAGGTGACTGTATTTTAGAATCCACTGTGAACACTGCTAAGTTGAATAGAGTGTTGGAGTGCTTCTTCTCTGCCTGAGAGGAGGAGAGCAAAGCTGCAGTTGAAGGTAAAAGTGGAAATCTCTCATAGGAGCTGCAAGGCATGGCTTAATTGAGATACAGAAGGCTGAGTGCTGAGTCCTGGAAAGAGAGGGAAATACAGTGGTACCTCAGTTTTTGAACATCTCCGTTGACGAACGTTTCAATTTCTGAATGCCGTAAACCCGGAAGTAAATGCTTCAGTTTTTGAACACGCCTCGGAAGTTAAACATGCGCCTTCCGCTGAGTGCAAGATCCTGAGGCCTAGCTGTTGGCTATTGAGTTTTCAGTTTTTGAACGTTTCAGAACTCGAACAGACTTCAGGAACAGATTACGTTCGAATACTGAGTTACCACTGTACCACTGTTTAGAAGTTAGAAGAAGAGACTGTGAGCCCACGCTTAAAGAAGCATGTGACTGTAAATATATATTTTTAATTCATATATAACTTTAAGTTTCTGCAAGCAATGTTTTTGAATGTTAAATTCTAGACATTGGCTTAATTTCCAAAGTCATACATATGATTTGAGCTTCTTAGCTGTGATTTCGCTACGTTTACTTCAGCAAGTCCTGCTATCATCTCAAATAGAAGTACCACACAAGTGAGCCTACATTGCTTCTCTCACTCTTGATTTGTATTGCCCCGAGAGCTCTTTGGCTCTGGAGCCTTTAACACAAGAGGGGTTTCCACCATCTAATTCTAAGAGATACCCAGCTCTCAAAGAAGGACTTTCCTCCTCTGGGACTCTTTGGTGGGCAGGAGTGTTTGTTTAGATGGATTAATTGACTGTAAAGGAAGCTTCCTTCTGGGAGGTAAGTTAAAATGGTGGTAAAAGCCTCCCGGATCATAAATGCAGAGTGGGGAGTAGTTGAGGAGGCCCCTGGAGGCTAATAAAGGAGGAGGCAATGAGAAGAAGGCACTTTGGCTTCAGCTTGGAGAGAGAGAGAGAGAGAGAGAGAGAGAGAGAGAGCGCTTAGACATTTACATCCAGTTATTCTTCCAAGTGCAGCTCGAGTTAACTTGATCAAAATGAAATTAGGGTGGCCACTTACGCCTTGCCAGGGAGAAAGCAAGTGCATCACTGAGAAAGAGGACAAAAGGACATGCAGCTGCAGATTTGCATAAAATCTGCATATGCTGAAAACATGCACTGCAGAAGCAGAACTACATTGCATCTCAACATAGTGGGAATGACTGTAACCAAGGACTTGCATGCTTGCTCAGTCTGCTGGACAGGTGGCAAGTCCCTGGCTTATAAGAACATAAGCAGATCCCTGCTGGATCTGGGAAAGGCCCACTGAGGACAGGATCCTATTTTCACAGGGTGCCTCTGGGAACCCTGCAAGAAGGACCCGAGTGATTTAGGGGCATAGGAAGCTGCCTTATACGGAGTCAAACAATTGATCCGTCTAGCTCAGCATTGTCTACACCAGTGGGTCCCAACTAGTGGTCTGTGGACCCCAGGGAGTCCACGTAACCCACCCAGGGGGTCCGTGGCACATACCTGTCAGCTGTCCAGGAAATCCCATTTTTGGAGAGTGTGCTCTCATGTGAGAACACGACACCTAAAAACGCACAAGATCACAGCCAGACATGCGTCTCACACAAGATTGCGTTGCCCCAAAGCACACATTTTTGGTTGCCATGCTGTCATGCAGGTCATGTGATTCATGCAGGAGTGCAGCCCAGAAGATGCTCATCCTGGTTTTGAGTTGGGACATGTAGCAACAACAACAACAACAACTGGGGATTTGAAGCCAGATCTCTCTGTCTGATCCTCTGTCCGCTTCACCACAGCAGTTCTCCACTGGCTGGGTCCAACTGCACAAGGCACCGGGAAGTCCCTTTGCCTGAGAGTTTGACCCTGATCCCAGGTACCAACCCTCCAAGAGCCTCAGGCTCTCACTGTAGCCTCGATTCAAACTCAGTTTCCACAGCTGGACCTTGTGCTCCTTCCACACCAGGGCCTCCAGCTTATCCAGATGCAAACCTAAAGGAAATGGGCCCAGAGTGCTTTGGAGGAGAGGGATTGCATCTGCACCACTTTTCCTTGCAGAAGCAGATTCCCTTGGCCACTCATAGGCAGGGTCCAGTTCGTCTGAGGTGAAATCAGAGGGATTATAAGCAGCCCTGCATGAAGGTTTCTTGCTTGTTGTAGCCTATGGTGGCACCATTCACCATAACAAAAACTACCAGAGATATCAACATTTTCAAAAGTAGGGGGTCCATGACTTGGCTTTGAAAAACAGGGGGTCTGCGGTACTTAGCTAATTGGGAACCACTGATCTGCACCATTGGTCTTCAACTGGTGGATTGGGAGCCACCACTAGGTCACACACCCTGCTCTAAGGTGGGACACAACAGCAGAAATACCACTATACAGTGGTGCCTCGCAAGACGAAATTAATTCGTTCTGCGAGTTTTTTCGTCTTGCGAAATTTTCGTCTTGCGAAGCACGGTTTCCCATAGGAATGCATTGAAAATCAATGAATGCGTTCCTATGGTCAAAAAAAGTCCAAACAAAGCCAAATTTGGTACAAAAAGAGTTTATTAAGTGCTCTTTAAAGTCACACATACTGTAAAGAGCATTTCAAAAATTGAAGGAACAATAATTTAAGTTTCTAAACATGACAGAAAAGCATTTAAAAATCACCAAAGTGTACTGTACATACATTTTCTAAGACTCTGGGGGACAACTCAAAGAAGGTTCTGCAGACCAACTGCAAAGAAATCCAAGAAAACACACCAAACCTTCAAAAACAATTCCCTGACCCCCCCCAGCACCCACCACACAGAAATCCAAACCCAGAAATCTTTTTTTTTAACAACAGCAGAGTGCCCCAATGGTCACAAAAAATCATAAAAATGCAGAAAAAAACACAAGCTTCCAGATTCTTGCAAACCCCTCCCCAACACCAAGTCCTTGAATTCCAAACACCCCAACCCAAAATCCAAAAACCCCCCAAAAAGTTTTAAAAGTTTAACTTACCAAATGGCTGCAAAAGAAGTTTTGGAAAAGCTTCAAAAATCACCAAAGTCTTCAAAAACCTCCAAAAAGGCTACCACACCGTGTGCTATGAGTTGCTCCTCGAAGTCAAGTCGCAACTGCACCTCTTCAAGCAATGCACCCTGGGTATTAATGGTTTTAAGAAAAAGGAAACAAACTTGCAAGACGTTTTCGTCTTGCGAAGCAAGCCCATAGGGAAATTCGTCTTGCGAAGCAGCTCAAAAAACGAAAAACTCTTTCGTCTTGCGAGTTTTTCGTCCTGCGAGGCATTCGTCTTGCGAGGTATCACTGTATACACATACGGTAAAATACTAAGGTGGGTTTCCAAATGCATGTTTAGGCTAAAGGTGGGTCCTAGGTTTTCAATACTATAAGCTTATGATGACTTCTGGTGGCTCTCTCTAGGTAGAACCCCCCCCCCCCAGTTTGATGGACTCCCTGCCCAAGTATCCATTGGTGAGCCTCTTCCTGACTCAGCAGGTCCCAGTGGGAGGAAGAACATAAGACAAGCCTGCAGGATGAGACCAGTGGCCCACCTAGTCCAACATCCTGCCCTCACAATGGCCATGGGGAAGTCCACATGTGCAGAAATCCTCTCCTGGCTCCATTCTCCTCCCTCCTATCCACATGAGGGGGACACTGAACCTCCAGCATCCCAAAATCATGGTCAATTTGGCCACTGAGCGGCTTGTAGGAGAGAATGATAACCTTGGCGCCAGCCATGGCCCTTGGCGGCACATCCTTCCTGCCCTGCTCCGGGGAAGCAGCTGAGCAGAGGACTAAACTACAGTTTCTCCACACGATGGCTGGCTATCTGGCACCCTCTCAACTTCAGCATCTGGGGAGCATCACTCCTCCTGTGTGTGGGCCTTGTCTGGTTTTGATGGTCAGCATGGCTTGTTCTCCACCCACCTGCTCCATCTTTACAGTTCATAATGAATTGTGTGTGTGTCTATGGCAAGGAAGGGGGACGCAGGTGGCACTGTGGGTTAAACCACAGAGCCTAGGACTTGCCGATCAGAAGGTCGGCGGTTCGAATCCCTGCGACAGGGTGAGCTCCCGTTGCTTGGTCCCTGCTCCTGCCAACCAAGCAGTTCGAAAACATGTCAAAGTGCAAGTAGATAAATAGGTACCACTCCGGCAGGAAGGTAAACGGTGTTTCTGTGCGCTGCTCTGGTTCACCAGAAGCGGCTTAGTCATGCTGGCCACATGACCCGGAAGCTGTACGCCGGCTCCCTCGGCCAGTAAAGCAAGATGAGCGCTACAACCCCAGAGTCGGCCATGACTGGACCTAATGGTCAGGGGTCCCTTTACCTTTACCTTTACGGCAAGGGGACATTTTATCACTTGGATACTTCCGTGGTGACACAATATTGCGTGTGTGAGAACGAGAAAGAGAGGAACTGGTGCGTCAACAGCCGCACAGATGCTACTAGCCCAGAGATGGAAAGAAGACAAAGTCCCTACCAGAGAGGAATGGCAAACCAAGCTGATGGACTACGCTGAAATGGCAAAGCTGACCGGAAAGCTTAGGAACCAAACTTTAAGAAAGAATGGGGGAAATTAATAATTTACCTGGGAGACCATTGTAAGCAGATGAAAACATTAGCAGGATTTTAATAACACTTGTAATGTAACAACTACTATGGGCAATATGGACAGATACAAAATATGGATTATGAAATAATATGCAGTTGGAAATGTTGACCCATGGAGGGGGTGGTGGGAAGTCTGGAGATTCAGAGAGATCTCTAAATGTGGATGTTTACTTGGTATAGTGGTACCTCAGGTTAAGTACTTAATTCTTTCCAGAGGTCCGTACTTAACCTGAAACTGTTCTTAACCTGAAGCACCACTTTAGCTAATGGGGCCTCCCACTGCTGCCGTGCTGCCAGAGCATGATTTCTGTTCTCATCCTGAAGCAAAAGGAAAGGAAAGGAAAGGAAGGAAGAAGGGAAGGAGCTGGGCAGGGCGGGGGGAGATGAGCTTGTCCCCTGCTTATCATAATTTTTTATTTTATTGGATCACATTTTACAGACCGGGGTGCTTATTATATCTTCACATGAACACGATCTATTTATTTTCCCTATCTGGAATTTTCCCCTCTCTTACACAAACTACAATCACCACTTAAAGAAAAGAGAATTCCCCCCGTTCCTTGTTGCCAGTCAGGCATACCATCATTTTGGATGCTCCCTGTGGCTTGCTATCCTCCCCCCCCCAATTTATGCCGCTGTGGTGTTCTGTGGGCATTGCAAGTGGGCAAAGGAAGTGACCCCACCGTTGGAGGGGGCTTGCGTAGCCTGGAGCAATGGCTGCTCCCTCCGTGGAGGGGGAAAGTGCACAAGAGAGCAGTGAATATAAATGTCTTCGTCTGAGAGAGCAGAAACAAGGCTTGCTGGCGGGCAGGGTGGCCGCATGCCCTGTTTTCACAGAAGACGGTCCTGCCTTCGAAAGGCTGTCAGGGGGGAGTCCTCTGCCCACCAGTCTTCCTAGGGCACCCACAAAAGGCCTCAACAAATATCCCCTCAAGCATCCACAGTGCTTGAGATAATGGTTGCATATGCACATACATTTAAACCACATTGCCCCCCTCCCAGCCCAAGAATACTGGAAATTGTTTATGAATGGGAATTGTAGCTCTGTGAGGGGTAAACTCCCAGGTTTCTTTGAGGGGTGTGTGCTTTGAACAGCTGTTGTATACACAACCAAGGTTTGCTTTTCCTTCCCAGTTCCTTGTTTGCACTGGCTCGGCCTCTCCTACAAGCCCCCACAGCGGCCATTTTGTGTTTACACCACAGCAGCCATTTTGCAAACAAGTACTTTCTGAAAATCCCAAATGGGCTCACACTGGCCCAAAAAACCCTTCGTGACCCCAGCTCTATGTGAGGTGGTGCCCCCCCCAAGTCTGCTTTAAATATTCAAAAATATACAAGAAGGGAGAGCAAAAAGGGGCCTTATTCCCCACAGTACTCCCTATCAACAGTGAATACCTGGACAAACCTAAGTCTTCTGGTTACAGCATATCCCTACTATCGTGCGATGTATTGTATTTCTGTTTAGATGAGGGCATATTACTTCTAAATTTTCACCAAGCTCTACAAATTAGTACATGCAGATTTTATGTAAATCAATGTCCTCTTTTGGCGGGACGTGTTTGATTTTTGTTGGCAATGTGTAAGTGGTCATATTAGTGATGGAGGGTTGTGCCACAGAATAAGCTGAGGAGAAACAAATTTTGCCAGAAAGCAGGTGGATGGCAGAATCGCTGCAGCATGGACAGCAAGCCCCATCTTTGCTATGCATTTAAAGCTTTCCCTGAAGACTATTGGGAGCTGCCATTTGTTAAGATTGCTGAACATTGTAGGAAGACACCCCCATTTCCTTCATGGAGCTTACAGTACAATTCCCATAATTCCCTGGGAAGAGCGATTGATTGATAAACCACTGTGGGAATTGTAGCTCTGTGAGGGGAATGGGGGTTGAGCTTCTAACAACTCTCAGCATCCTTAACAAATGACAATTCCCACGATTCTTTGGGGGAAGCCATGACAGTTCAAAGTGGCATGAGGCTGCTTTAAATGCATGGTGCAGATGGGGCCTTAATTATGGAGAAGGTAAGCATGGAGGTCACTCCTACATGAGCCGTATGTTAAGTGTGTCTCTTCCTCCACCATTTAAATTCTGTCGCAATCCTTGAAAAGCCCTGATGTATTTCTCTTCCTGCAAAGCAGAGAAATCTCCCTCTTCTCTTCCGCCTGATGGAACCGTTCGCTGATAATTGAAAACGATTCGTAGGCAGTTAACTGCAACGACGAGCACGCCGTTAAATTCATGGGGGCCGGAGACAGGCTCAAAAAGGTGCAGCGAGCAGCACATTTGGGGCAGGTTGCAGCGGGAAGTGGTTACAGGCCCCACACATTTCAGCCTTGTGAGACAAGGTTGCTTTTTCTTCGAAAGGAAAGTGAACCAGTTTGAGCACACTTTTTAAATAGGAATGCTCATAATTGCAACGTGTACTTTGGCTCTCAGGAATCCAATTTGACTACTATCCTATGGGATCTGATGTGGTCTGGAAGTACCAGGACCGGCCCTACCATTAGGCCGAGTGAGACAGGGAGGTATTTGGAGGACAGGTCTGCAGGAGCCACACAGCCTGCTCAGTTGAGCCCTCCAAGTCAACCAGCCCCAGGCCTTCTAAGCAACTTGCTGAACTATAATGTATGTTGTTGTTGTTGTTTAGTCGTTTAGTCGTGTCTGACTCTTCATGACCCCCTGGACCAGAGCACGCCAGGCACTCCTGTCTTCCACTGCCTCCCGCAGTTTGGTCAAACTCATGCTGGTAGCTTTGAGAACACTATCCAACCATCTCGTCCTCTGTCGTCCCCTTCTCCTTGTGCCCTCCATCTTTCCCAACATCAGGGTCTTTTCCAGGGAGTCTTCTCTTCTCATGAGGTGGCCAAAGTATTGGAGCCTCAGCTTCAGGATCTGTCCTTCCAGTGAACACTCAGGGCTGATTTCCTTCAGAATGGACAGGTTTGAACTTCTTGCAATCCATGGGACTCTCAAGAGTCTCCTCCAGCACCAGAATTCAAAAGCATCAATTCTTCGGCGATCAGCCTTCTTTATGGTCCAGCTGTATTTTCAAAAATACAGGCCTCTTGATGCATGCCCTCTGCTAATATATGCATTGTTGTACAAATTGTGTGGGTGGAGGACTGTATTGCAAGATTCAGGGAAGTGCAGATTCGAAAGACTGGCTAAAGTTTCGGTTCATGGATTGGCTTGAGAAGTGGTTTCTCCTTCAAATGCAACCAAAATCAAATGTCCCCACCATCCCTAGCAGGGCAGGGCTGGCTCAAGGCATTCTGCCACGTGAAGACAAAGGACAAGATGGCTCCCATTACCCCACCTCTGCTTCCCACATTGAGAAACCTGCTGGAGAGGCAGTCCAAGCCTACTTCGACACTGGTGAGGTGACGGCATCGTACACCGCATCTGCAGGTAGCAGGCTAGCTCAGGGGCAAATAGCAAGTCAGTTGGCGCACGTGGCTCTCCCCTCCAACACTTTGCTGCTGCTCCTCACCCTCAACATCTGCTGCTTGAGATGGCCGCCTCCCTCCTTCTAATGGTATTGCCAGCCCTTGAAGGAAGGAGGAGTTCACTGTGTTTTAAAAGCTGCCTCTCAGCTCTGGAATGAGGGTGGTGGCTGAAAGGTTGGTGGTTCTCCTTGGCATGAGAAGGACCACCCTTCTGAAGCTCAGATCCATCGCTACAAACAGACAGCCTGTGGGTTGTGTTGGTCATGCTCCCAGAAAGAAGCAGCTTCTTATTTCTCTTCCCTGGTAATTAAAAAGCAGCAGCTAGTAATTTGACTCTGACACTCAGGGTGGTAAGATGCGCAAAACTCCACAGTTTCACGATGGCCTCGTGGAAGGGGCTGGGCATGTCAAACTGAGGTGGGGGCTACTTAAAGGTCAGGGGCCCAAACCAAAAAGAAGAGAGTGGCAAGTAGGGTGGGGGAGCAGAGGGTATTTACACACACACACACACATTTACAGAGACAATGGACAAAATGTCCGGCTTTTAAAAGCCTGCTGTGCAAGTAGAAAAACATTTTGTGCACTGGAACGGTATTTTCCAATATACGAGTTTTGTACATCGGAAAGGGATATTATTTATTTGTTAAACTGAAAGAGAGAGGAAGAGAAAGTGGGAAAGTTGCTTGAAATCCACAGTGTACACCAATAATGTGCATTATACGTCAACTCTCCCTGGTTACCAGGGTCAGTCGCTGTTTTCTGGTTTGTGTAATGGCCTTATAATGTCCCAATTACGTCTCCTCCTCCATCTTTGGAAGAGCATGGCTAAGATTTCGTCAGTGTTGCCGTTTTTTAGTATTCAAACCCCTCCCCCAAGGAAGGTGGCAGTGCAAGTTAACCTGTCTACTGAGATGTAAGGGGGCACTGAGTCAAATGGATCTTATTCCCAGGTAGCCTAGTACAGGATTGCGGTCCAACTCTCTTGAGTGGCTGGGGAGATGTACCTTGTTACTAGCATGCGTGGACCTGAAAGCATTTGGGACACAGCAGGGGCCGGAGTATACTTTGAGCTGTTAAAAATTATTGTAAGGCAATTACATTTGTTCTGTGGTATCTTGAAGCAAAAGAACAGCTATCCTTCCTCTGTTTAAATCACTGGAGGACAGCAGC
>JAXCMG010000034.1:4525100-4540219 GCA_034642415.1 Podarcis siculus
ACAGCAGCCTTGCAAGATAAATGAATCCTGCATACAACCACGTGTAATCGAAGTGCAGCGCTCCATGCACGGCACTCTGCAAGCCTCGCGGATCGGCTGATTGACAGGCTTGCAGAGTGGGGCTGCGGATAGGGCTCCGCACAGGGCTTTGCAGGTGCCCCACAATCCCCCTTTCAGCCCAGCTCTTTACCTGCATCATAGCTGACATCATATATATAGGGTTGACATACCTCAAAAAGTAAAGACCCCCAAATTGGAAACCACCCAAATTGTGATTCCATTTTTACACCCCCCAACCAGGACATGTCAGGAATTTTCCTGACGTATCGATTGGAATGAGGGTGTTGTGTGTAAGGATCCCCCCCCCGCTTTTGGAACTCCATTAATAATAATAATAATAATAATAATAATAATAATAATAATAATTTATTTATACCCCGCCCATCTGGCTGGGCTTCCCCAGCCATTCTGGGTGACTCCCAACAGAATATTAATAACAAAAGCAACATCATCAAAAACTTCCCTAAACAAGGCTGCCTTCAGGTGTCTTCTAAAAGTCAGATAGTTGTTTATTTCCTTGACATCTGCTGGGAGGATGTTCCATTGGGCGGGTGCCACTACCGAGAAGGCCCTCTGCCTGGTTCTCTGTTACCTCACTTCTCACAGTGAGGGAACCTCCAGAAGGCTCTCGGAGCTGGACCTCAGTGTCTGGGCTGAATGATGGGGGTGGAGGCGCTCCTTCTGGTATACCAGGCCGAGGCTGTATTATTGAAGACCTGGTATGTTTCATTACTTGATCATTTCATCAGTAATTAATTGAACAGATACACGGAGGACAACTCCACCAACAGCTCCTGGCCGTGATGGCTATGTCCTGCCCTCACTGTCAGAGGAAGCATCCTCTCAAGCCAGTTGCAGGTGAGGAGAGTGCCTTTGCTCTCATGTCCAACTCCGAAGGCAGTTGCTCCCATGTCCAGCTTTCAGGACCACACTGGGCTGCCCTGCGCTGGGATAGAAGGGGTAGCAAAAGATGAGTGAGGCAACAGGCTTCACACCTTCCAACTCGCTGTGCCCTGAAATGAATTCCTTGCATATACAGTGGTACCTCGGGTTAAGTACTTAATTCGTTCCGGAGGTCCATTCTTAACCTGAAACTGTTCTTAACTTGAAGACAACTTTAGCTAATGGGGCCTCCCGCTGCCGCCATGCTGCCAGAGCACGATTTCTGTTCTCATCCTGAAGCAAAGTTCTTAACCCGAGGTAATATTTCTGGGTTAGCGAAGTCTGTAACCTGATGCGTCTGTAACCAGAAGCGTATGTAACCCGAGGTACCACTGTACAGTGGTACCTTGGTTTAAGAACAGCGTAGTTTATGAACAACTTGGATGAAGAATGCTGCAAACCTGGAAGTAGGTGTTTTGGTTTGTGAACTTTGCCTTGGGAGCAGAACATGTTCCGCTTCCTGTTGAGTGTGTTCCATTTGTAAATGGAGTCCCCCGCTGCTATGGGAAAGCACACCTTGGTTTAAGAAGGCTTTGGTTTAAGAACGGACTTCTGGAACGGATAAAGTTCGTAAACCAAGGTACCAATGTAGAAGCAAACCAGATGACTTGCTAGAGGTTGCTAGAGGGATGCAAGTAGGCACATAACAAGGCAGAAGGAAGCCTGGACTCGGACGAACGGCGTCCCCACTTGGCAGCCCCTTCCTGGTTCTCCTTCCTCTGAAGGGGCTCGTTAATCATGCCTCTGTGCAAGGTCCAGAGCAGCAGGGGACAACTCTCCTTCCCTCCACCTGAGCATCATCTTGCTACGTGGACACCGTGAGTGCCCTCGGTCATGAAAACTTGGTGCCCCTATAGATGCAGAACCCTTTCCCCCACAGGGGCGAGTGCTAGGCATATGCCACACTGACATGCTCTGGGAGGGATAGAGGGCAGAACCAGCCCTGCAAATCTTTGCAGATCACTGCATCTCCCGATTCGACTCTCTCCCTCCCTCCCTCCACCCCTGTCGCGTCACTGCGCTGCGGAGCTGTGCTTTTCATTGCCTGCCAGCGTGACCATGGCAACTGGCTGGCATGGCAACCTTCGTGTAGGGAGGCAAGCATCAGGAAGGGGATGGGCTGTCTGAAAGAGAGAGAGAGAGAGAGAGAGAGAGAGAGAAGGGAACAGAGTGGAGAAAACAGTTGTCATGCTCGGGTGCTTAAGATGGACAGATGCACCAAGGGAAAGTGACAAGGGATAGATCGGGAGGCCCCAGAGCGCCAGCAGGGTGGGACTCCTGTGGATTGGATGCCCTGTGTGTGCCACTCTTTTTCTCTGTAGAAAGAATAGCCGCTGCCTGCAAGTGTGTGGCCACAATTGCTTGCCCGTGAACGTGTTTCCATGGGCACGCCCGCAGGGATTCTTCCTGGGTTTGTGGGCATAGCTGTGCATGTTGCACATAGATGTGCATGTGCAGATCTCTGATTTGCATGAACACGTATGACTTGCTCGTATTTCTGCACATATGAGTAAAGTGAAGTCACAGGCATATGTATAGTGTTTTTCTTCTTCTTTTCTTGTGCACAAGGGGGGCTGTATATTCTAGATGTCCTCCCCAATGTTTCAGGAGTGGTGCATCTAGAAGAATTGCGATTCAAAGGGGCTGTAGAGAAGCACCTTTGCATGTGCAGAAAATAGCGCATGCAAGGTAGGCTGAGATTCACATAGGGGAATATTTTTTTATGTTATCTGCTTTTTTTGAGGGGGGTTGTGCGCATTAAGAAAGATGTGTGTTTCTGCACCTTGAAGATTAAATTACAGTTGTATATGAGAATGCCTGGCTGCTGGCAGTTATTCATGCTGACTGCACGCAATAAATATTAATTAAGGGATTGAGACATTTAAAGGCTTTGTTATTATTTTTCCTGCAGGCCAGTTTATGGTGTCACGTTTCATAGGCTGCCGCAGTCTTGAAGCACGCTTAGGACCCTTCCAGGCTGTCACTGCTTTGCACGGGTGGGATTCAAGCAAACGCCGGCGAGTTCAGGTTGTGCAGCAAAATTGGATTTGGCACTCCTGCACAACAAACGAACTTCCGCACATACAGCGACCGCTCGGAAATTGGCTTTTTGCTGAAAGGAAAGTGGCAGGGAAGGGCAGCAGGTGGTGTGGGATAACAATTGCTGGAGGCAATGTCATATAGAGTTTGGATTTGGATTTGATATCCTGCTTTATCACTACCAGAAGGAGTCTCAAAGCGGCTAACATTCTCCTTTCCCTTCCTCCCCCACAACAAACACTCTGTGAGGTGAGTGGGGCTGAGAGACTTCAGAGAAGTGTGACTGGCCCAAGGTCACCCAGCAGCTGCATGTGGAGGAGCGGAGACGCGAACCCGGTTCACCAGATTACGAGTCCACCGCTCTTAACCATTACACCACAATCTCAAACAAATCAGAATGTATGCTCAGTAAACAGCCAATGTCACATAACTTCCCTGTAGTCTTTGGACGCACCCCTTCCCCAAAAACCCATCAAGATAAATGGTGAAGGTTGTCTGAATGTAACATTAGTAGGAAACGAGAACATTGAACTCAATGAGGACACGTTTGTTTTCATGGGAATTTCTGAAACGCTCGACATTCAAAAA
The DNA here is from genome assembly GCA_034642415.1 of Podarcis siculus. NCBI lineage: Eukaryota > Metazoa > Chordata > Lepidosauria > Squamata > Lacertidae > Podarcis > Podarcis siculus. The sequence goes on from JAXCMG010000034.1 coordinate 4,528,731, forward strand.
AATAAATTACAAGAATGGCAAACCTTTGAAGATTTACAAGTGAACATGCTTAGCACTGCAATGCACACTTTAAAAAAATACTTTTTTTAACAACATGCTCTCACTCGGCATAAGGGCCTAGAACAGGACGGCATACAAATTTAAATGAATAAATAAAAGACCATCTGCACATGTGCTTTGATTAGTGCGTGCATTTGTGAATGGGAGCGTGATGTCCTAGAGTGAGAGTGTATGGCAATGTGTGTGGCAATGAGTTTGGGTGCGTGGCTGCATGTATGGCTGAACAACGCCATGTTTTCAAATATATCTTTGTGGGGCTTGATGCATGGGAAGGTTTGAAGGTGCAGGTGGGGAACGGGACGTATGTAGCCGTATAAGATGAGAGGCTGGGGTGGTGGTGATGCTGTCAGGGCAGAACTTTTAAGGCAGAAGCCCAGCTAGGAATGGGGGAGGAATTTGATTCAGTTCACTTTCAGAGGGAGAACCTATCAAATCTTCCTGTCCCCGAACAATATGCAAACCGAAACGCAGCTATCCTTCAGAATTCGCACATATTCATCAAACGTTTGTGAGGCACTTCTCCAACTGAACAATGTTGACAAAACGCATATATTGGGGAAAATTGTGCATAGGAATGAATATACATTTGAAAAGCTAAACAGGGTGCGGTATGGTTTCAAATTGGACGGGCGACAACATTTTGAGATTCCTGCCTTGCAGGGGGTTGGACTCGATGACCCTCGAGGTCCCTTCCAACTCTATGATTCAATGAAATATTAGTGAAAACATACACAATAGCATTAAATCAGGAGAAACTGCTTGCAAATATGTTAGTGAAAAAACGAGTTTATTTGAAGAATTTTCATTAAAATATGAATTTTCACAAGAAGATGTTTTTTTTTTAAAAAAAGAATTTGCTGCAGAAATGTGTCGAGCAGCATTTAATATTGGAAATTTGAAATGAAGTAAGGCACATTGCCATCGAAGGAGGATGTTCCATAACACCATTATATCCAGAGTCTAAAATTATTAAACTGTAGGGATACTGTAGGGACGCGGGTGGTGCTGTGGTCTAAACCACTGAGCCTAGGGCTTGCCGATTGGAAAGTCGGTGGTTTGAATCCCCGCGATGGGGTGAGCTCCCGTTGCTCAGTCTCAGCTCCTGCCAGCCTAGCAGTTTGAAAGCACACAGTGCAAGTAGATAAATAGGTACTGCTCCAGCGGGAAGGTAAAGGGCGTTTCTGTGCGCTGCTCTGGTTTTGCCAGAAGCAGCTTAGTCATGCTGGCCACATGACTCAGAAAAACTGCAGATGAACATCGGCTCCCTCTGCCAGTAAAGCGAGATGAGTGCCGCAACCCCAGAGTTGTTTGCAACTGGACTTAACTGTCAGGGGCCCTTTACCTTTACCTTTTAAGGATACTGTAGTTTCATCCTGCTCTGAGCAGTTAACTGCACCGTTGTGTGTAAAGATAGTTAGGTCACACCCACACCATACATTGAAAGCATAGGACTTCCCCCACAAAAAACCCAAATTCATAGGAACAGTGGTTTCCCCCTCACAGAACTACACTCCCCGGTACCCTTACCAAACTACAGTTCCCAGGTTTCTTTGGGGAAAGTCATGTGGTTTAATCTGCTTTAAATACATGGTATAAATGTGGCCAAAGGATTCCTCTCGGATGGCCCATCAACCTCTTTTGCCATGTTAACAGATTTGCGGGTTTGCATAAGCCAGCCCAGGGATTCCTTGTCTGGCAACGTTCTGCAACTTGTACTTTCATCCACATCCCAATTAATCAAAATCCTCCCATTTACCAATTTCTAGGTTTTTTGGGGGGGGGCGGGGTGTCCCTCCAAATCTATAAAAAACATCCACTACCACTCCAAAGATTCTGGCAAGTCTAATTTACCCTTCACAGAGGTAAACCCATAACAAGATTATTTTTTTAGTGGGTGCAGAAATGCGCTTTAAATGAATTGGTGTGTGTGCAGCCTCAGCTGTTGAAGTTAGCTGAACAGATGATGGGAAACTCTGAGTCTCCTGGGATAAGTCATTGTGAAAAGAATCTCAGGGTTGCTACCCTGGGTGGGCAGAGTCTACAAATTCTTTGTCTGTCCTGAACAAAAATGGTGGAAAGAAGGCTGAGCGGTTTGTGCAAGACTGTCCAGCAAGTTCCACAGCTGAGCAGGGATTTTGAACCAAAGAAAGACTCGCAGATTGGAGGCCATGACACCATCTGCTTGGCCAAGGTGGCTCTCTGTGAACGAGCCTGCTGCTCAGATGAAACAGCTGGGAAACCACCATGACCAAACGAGACAGAGCCTCTCTCGTATTCTCCAAGGATGGAGAAAGCAAAAGGGGAGAAGAGATGCAGAGATGACACCGAGCTGTGAAAACAACCTCCTGTCAGGGCAGAGACAGAGTAACAGCTGCAAAAAAGGATAAACTTAGGAATACATTACAAAGAGTGTTCTCTTTGGCGATTGCTCATAGCTGAGAAGAATTGATGCTTTTGAATTATGGTGCTGGAGGAGACTCTTGAGAGTCCCATGGACTGCAAGAAGATCAAACCTATCCATTCTGAAGGAAATCAGCCCTGAGTGCTCACTGGAAGGACAGATCCTGAAGCTGAGGCTCCAGTACTTTGGCCACCTCATGAGAAGAGAAGACTCCCTGGAAAAGACCTGATGTTGGGAAAGATGGAGGGCAAAAGGAGAAGGGGATGACAGAGGACGAGATGGTTGGACACTGTTCTCGAAGTTACCAGCATGAGTTTGACCAAGCTGCGGGAGGCAGTAGAAGACAGGAGTGCCTGGTGTGCTCTGGTCCATGGGGTCACGAAGAGTCAGACACGACTAAACGACTAAACAACAACATAGCTGAGTAAGATTGTCTTCCATAGACATGGTTTTAACAGTGAGTCCGTAAGTGGCTGTGGATGCCAATCCACACATCCTTCCACAGTGGGGACATAGGTTTCCCGGCAGGAGTTGATCACGGTGAGGGTTTGCCAAGCGTGCCTTCCTCTTAGCGCGTTTCTCCCTTTCGTCCTGAGTTCGAGTGTCTTCAAAGCCCATGACGCCTTGGGAGCATGGACGTGGGGCAATGAGAGAGGCAGAATATAAACATCTGGCCTATACAATGAATAAAGATTGTTTCGTTGGTTACTGGAACAGATAAATGTGTGTGCATATACAAATATACATGCACACTTGCGCAGAAGCAGCAACAAAAGGATACTGGGTGAAGTGATCCTGTTTAGGGTTCCAGTCAGCAAGCCATGCCCTTTCCCAGTGTACTCCATTGCACACATGCAGTTTTCTGTCATTACACATCCTGCATAGTCAGCCTGCCTTGCCCACTGACCAGGGGTCAGCAAACGTTTTCAGCAGGGGGCTGGTCCACTGTCCCTCAGACCTTGGGGACAACGACTATATTTTGAAGGGGAAAAATATGAACGAATTCCCCATAAATAACCCAGAGATGCATTTTAAATAAAAGTGCACATTCTACTCATGTAAAAACATGTTGATTCCTGGACCATCCGCAGGCCGGATTTAGAAGGCGATTGGGCCACATCCGGCCCCCGGGTCTTAGTTTGCCTGCCCATGGATTAGGCCGTACCCTTTCTCATCCTCACCTTAACTAGCTTTTGAACTTTTGCAGCCTCCTTCTTGTGTGTGGGTGGTGCTGTTTTGGCTACATAAGGATCCACACTGGGAGAACAAGTTTCCCATTAGTATACACAGGATAAAGGACTCTAGCAGCAGCATACAGTGGTCAGTGGCAGAGGAACCCTCTCTGGCACCCGGGGCTGGGCAATCCATATGAAGTGCGCATGTGCGGCATCCCATACGGACTGCACGTGCCCTCGGCTGCTCTACAGCTGGGGGGAGGCAGGGGCCATCTTGTCACCCCCCCAGAGTGGCACCTGGGATGGACCGCCCCTTCCACCCCCCACTTCCTACACCCCTGACAGTGGTACCTCTGGTTGCATACTTAATTCGCTCCAGAGGTCCGTTCTTAACCTGAAACTGTTCTTAACCTGAGGTACCACTTTAGCTAATGGGGCCTCCCACTGCTGCCGCACCACCGGCACATGATTTATGTTCTCATCCTGAGGTAAAGTTCTTAACCCGAGGTACTACTTCCGGGTTAGCAGAGTCTGTAACCCGAAGTGTCTGTAACCTGAAGGGTTTGTAACCTGAGGTACCACTGTACTACATTAGCAACCGGAGGAGCTTCCAAACCAGGGGCACCCCTAACCATGCTCTGCATTCTAAGTTATGTGCAAAATTGCAACTGGCTTTCCACAAATTGGTGTGTAGGGCTCTTTGGATGTGTGTGAACATCCCACTGTTTAACCACACCAGTGAGTATAGTAGATCCATATGATCAGAGAAGGGCTATGTACATAAGCATACTGATAAAAATGGCACGCTTATCTTTTAAAATCGTTTAAAAATAAAATAAAATAAAACAATGCTAAAATGGGTGTTGCCCGCCTTTATTTATTTTTAAAACGTTAAAATATCTTCACAATAGTACGGATTTGTGGATGATCATAGGTTTGGCTCATTTCTTTGCAAGAGGCTAGAAGCAATTTGCCAAGGGCTGGGAGCGTACATTCCCCAACAGTCTGCTGTTTTGCAAATGAATTAAACTAACCTGCAATCACGCAATTCAGCGTGATTGCACAATTTTTTTTAAAAAAACAATCTATTTAAAATATAGGTGAAAAGGCATTTCGGTGCACAGTTGGAAAACGGGTTTTTTTTTGTTTTTGTTTTGAGAGGTAGAAAAGGGAAGGGAAATAACATACTGCTAGAATGGAAAGTAAAAGCCCAGGTGCACCGAAATGCAGAGGTGTAGCGACAGGGCTTGAAATGTGGCTACCAACGAAAACCTCCTCAAAAACTGAGAAGAACAGCACCAAGATAATGTCGATCTGCCGATAATGTGCTGCTGCTTTGTTCTTACCAGAACAAAATAAAAAAGTCACATTTGGGGAACTCCCCAAAAAAGCAGATACACATAGGAATATAACGAATGGATGAAGATGGCAACACGGAAATGCCATGGAAGAAAAGTGAGCAGAGAAAAATCTGTCAGTTCCAGAGTAAACACCTAGTTTGGAATTAGCCCAGGAGACAGAAACAGACACATACATGAGCCCCAGCAGCTGCGATGCAGGAATGCTATGGAAAAGCTTCAGAGCATCTCAGCTGGCAAGAGGGAAGGTCAGTCCCGGAATGTTGTTAAACAGTCCAGCTGATGCAGAGGAAGTGAAACACTCGGCCTGGCTGGGAAACGCATTCTTCCTCCAAAGGAAATTTACACAGGTGAATTACAAAGGGCTGTGTGCTGTTGGGAAATAAGGAGACTGAGGGCTGGGAAAGCTGAGTGTGAAGGATTTGCAGAGAAAACCCCGCTTATCTTTCTAGAGATGGGGACCCATCAAGGAGATTTACTGTCTTAAGGCAAATTTTAAACAATGCAGTTTAAATACCAACAATTGGGAAACACTTGCCTGCGAGCGCTCCAATTGGAGAACATCCTTTACCAAAGGTGTCACGGGCTTTGAAGACACTCGAACTCAGGACGCAAGGGAGAAACGTGCTAAGAGGAAGGCACGCTTGGCAAACCCTCACCGTGATCAACTCTCGCCCGGAAACCAATGTCCCCACTGCGGAAGGATGTGTGGATCCAGAATTGTCCTCCACAGTCACTTACGGACTCATTGTTAAAACCATGTTTATGGAAGACAATCTTACTCGGCTATGAGTGATCACCAAAGAACTAACCCAATTGCAACCAGGGCTGGATCTAGACACGTTTAAAAAGCATTTAAGGAAAACGAGTTGTAAGCTTCATTATGGGAAATTATGTTGGCGAAAGACAGGACTCCACAGCGCCAACTGGTGTCACAGTGTTATAATGCATATAAAACACTTTTTCTTTACTAATGTAGCTGAGTCCCAGTGAAGGAGTCAACCAGACTGCAGAGCTCATCACCTGATGATTTCCTGGTGACTCTTTGAGCCCTTCTGCAATCTCAATGCTCACCACTGCCTTAGGCAGAACTTTAGGACGAGGCTCTCCATTTTTCATTAACTGTGGTGGTGCTGTGGGTTAAACCACAGAGCCTAGGACTTGCTGATCAGAAGGTCAGCGGTTTGAATCCCCGCGACGGGGTGAGCTCCCGTTGCTTGGTCCCTGCTCCTGCCAACCTAGCAGTTCGAAAGCACATCAAAGTGCAAGTAGATAAATAGGTACCGCTCCGGCGGGAAAGTAAACGGCGTTTCCGAGCGCTGCTCTGGTTTGCCAGAAGTGGCTTAGTCATGCTGGCCACATGACCCGGAAGCTGTACGCCGGCTCCCTCGGCCAATAAAGCGAGATGAGCTCTGCTACCCCAGAGTAGTCCACGACTGGACCTAATGGTCAGGGGTCCCTTTACCTTTTTATTGTGGTTTACTGAAGAAAGCGTGAAACAATGTAGGACACCAAAGTTCCAATTCTTGCTCAGGCACAACCCTCTCTCCCTCAGCCTTTCACTTAATGTCTCCAGTGAAACCAGTAAGAGGAGAAACTATTTGTGTTACTGCATAGCCATGAGGGCTATGCAACCTTTGAAGGTTTTATCTGAAACTAAAACAACTCCCCCCAAAGGTTTTGGGTATTCCCCCACCCCTTTTAAATATCAGTATCTCCCACCTTTGGGCCCCTAGGATTTCTAGCAGTAACCATACCATCCAACATTTCTCCAAAGAAAATAGTCATAATTTTATGTCATAATTTTATTATTTTTACCCTGCCTGTCTGACTGGGTTGCCCCAGCTACTCTGGGCTGCTTCCAACATATCTAAAACATAATAAAGCATTAAACATTTTTTAAAAACCTGCCTTCAATGTCTTCTAAAGGTTGTCTAGTTACTTATCTCCTTGGCTTGGGGGTCAGGTAACTTCATACACTCCAATATTTCTCCAATGAAAATAGAGATGACCTAAGGAAAAGTGGGACATTCTGGGATTAAATCAGAAACCAAGACGGCTTCTGTAAATCCGGGACTGTCCTTTGGAAACAGGGACACTTGGAGGGTCTGCAAAATCAATTTAAAAAGGCTGAAGAAAATGTTGAATTAATGGAAAACTGAGGTGGCAGCAAAAGTAACAGTAGGAGTCACTCAGGTCCACATGAAAAGTGAAATAAAGTAGTCTTCATCAGGCACAAAAAACCCCCTCTATTAGAGAGGGATGATGATGAGAAGAACCCTTTTGGGACAAGGAGTTCCCTATTCATGTGCATGTCATGTTCGCTAAAGGCGCAATCACGCCAGTATTACTTTGCCGCCTATAGCTTTTAAGCCTGTGTCTACACAGTGGTACCTCAGGTTACATACGCTTCAGGTTACATACGCTTCAGGTTACAGACTCCGCTAACCCAGAAATAGTACCTCAGGTTAAGAACTTTGCTTCAGGATGAGAACAGAAATCGTGCTCCGGCGGCGCGGCGGCAGCAGGAGGCCCCATTAGCTAAAGTGGTGCTTCAGGATAATAACAGTTTCAGGTTAAGAACAGACCTCTGGAACGAATTAAGTACTTAACCCGAGGTACCACTGTATAGCTTAATCAGAGAGAAGGATTTGAGGGCTAGACAGAGCCCGCCTCGGTGCAGGAAGTTAAAATCATTCAGCAGCCTTTTGCTGCCCCTTCCAAACCTGCAATTTGAACATTTGGAGCAAAGTGACTGCTCTGGTAAGCACAGCAGCACCTCCAGAAAACTCCATCTGTTTGTTGTTTTCTGCCTGTTTAAGCTGATGAGATCATGGTTTCATGAGGCCAGGAAAAGACAATTAGCATCTTTGAGGAGCCCGCAGCCAGGGCAAGGGAGGCTGGCTCTCTCAGCAGCACCTGTTTGTCCCCTGGCCTCCCCTCCAGCGGTGCTGTGGGAATACCGGGCAACATCTGGACAGTTGTTGCAGGCATGGGCTGGGAGCAAGAAGGGAGACTACAACTCCCCCTGGTGGCGGAAGGGTCAAGGGCGGGCAGGACAGGCTAGGAGGAAGCAACTCCCAGATGCATTGCTGCAGAAGACAACAAAACCAGTTCAGGCACCTGCAAACACTTTGCAGGTAATAATAATAATAATAATAATAATAATAATAATAATAATAATATTTATACCTTGCCCATGTGGCTGGGTTTCCCCAGCCACTCTGGGCAGCTCCCAACAGAGGACTAAAAACAGATGAAACATCAAACATTAAAAACTTCCCTAAACAGGGCTGCCTTTGGATGTCTTCTAAAAGTCAGACAGGGAACCGCCAGAAGGCCCTTGGTGCTGGACCTCAGTGTCCGGGTAGAACGATGGGGGTGGAGATGCTCCTTCAGGTATCCTCGGCCGAGGTTGTTTAGGGCTTTAAAGGTCAGCACCAATACTTTGAACTGTGCTTGGAAACGTACTGGGAGCCAAAAGCATCCACCCACTTGCTCACCCAGGCTGCAAATGGGAACATGCTTATAATGCCCCGGTTCTCATAGCAAGGACCAATACCTCCTCTCTCTCCCATCATCCCTGACCATTGGCCATGCTGGATTTCAGCCAATGGGAGCTGCGGTCCAACCACATCTAGAATGCACCAAGCTGGTGAAGGCTGAACCATGTTTTATGCCACTACAGCCTGTCCTGGGCCTTTTTCAAAGCTAAGAGCTTCACAGTTTTCTGGATCAAGGTGTGCTTGTAAAACACAACGGTCCTTAAAATGCGTTATCAACCGTTCCAAAATAAGCCTCAGTGGCTGCAGACCCCCTAAGTGTCCCTCCGTATTTCCCAGGGACAGTCACATATTTACAGAAGATGTCCCGATTTCTGATTTGATCCCAGAATGTCTCACTTTTCGTTAGGGCATCCTATTTTCATTAGAGAAATGCTGGCGGGTATGGAGTTATGTAGGGACGCGGGTGGCGCTGTGGGTTAAACCACAGAGCCTAGGGCTTGCCGATCAGAAGGTCGGCGGTTCGAATCCCCGCGACGGGGTGAGCTCCCGTTGCTCGGTCCCTGCTCCTGCCAACCTAGCAGTTTGAAAGCACTTCAAAGTGCAAGTAGATAAATAGGTACCGCTCCAGTGGGAAGGTAAACGGCGTTTCCATGCGCTGCTCTGGTTCGCCAGAAGCGGCTTAGTCATGCTGGCCACATGATCCGGAAGCTGTACGCCGGCTCCCTCGGCCAATAAAGCGCGATGAGCGCCGCGACCCCAGAGTCAGCCCTGACTGGGGTGCCTTTACCTTTTATGGAGTTATGTGACCCCCGAGCCAAGGAGATAAGTAACTAGACAACCTTCAGAAGACATCTGAAGGCAGCCCTGTATAAGGAAGTTCTGTAATGTTTAATGTTTTATTATGTTTTTATACATGTTGGAAGTGGCCCAGAGTGGCTGGGGCAACCCAGATGGACAAGGAATTATGATGATGATGATGATGATGATTGGATAAATATTGGAGGTATGCATCACTGATCCTAATTACCCCCTTCTCTGCCCACCCCCACAGCTAACATCCTTTACATTTTTTTTTAAAAACGTGCTCATGAAATGCAAATATGCATTTTAACGCCAAGTCTCGTCTGGCCATGGGATCCATGCTTTTTCAAGGGAAGTGCTGACAGGAGCACTTAAGAGAGGATTATAGCTCAGCAGCTGAGAGCATGCCTTGCATGCAAAAAAGTCCCAGGTTCGGTGTCTCCCCCCACACCCCCTGGCATCTTGAAGCAGGAGATCTGCATGGTACTGTGGTTCTGGGGGTTTGAGGCAGCTGTGTCTTACCCGGCCCTAAACAAGGACGCCAGGAATTGGATTGGGGACCTTCTGCATGCAAAGCATGTGCTCTGTTGCCGAACTCTAGACCTTCCCTAAGAAGTGTGATACAGGGCTGAACAGCTGATGCAGGCACTACTCTGGCACGGAATGGGAATCACCCTGCACCTTTAATGTGGTGCAGACACAGCTTTATAGATCCCAGTGGGCCTATTTTTCAGATACCTGTCCCTGGCAATTCAATGCTCCTCATTATCCTTAGGGTTTCTTCATGACTCTTGGGGTTGCCTTGTTAAAAAAATCTTCTCGTGTGCTTTGCAAGCACCGTTGTTCAGAGTCTTGCTCCTTCCCCTGGGTCTGTTGCAGTTAAGGAACCACTAGCCCAATCCTGTGCATCTCTCTTATCAGAAGCAGGGCCGATCAGAGGGGGCCTCTGGAGGGCCCCTCGTCCCCACGGCCCTCAAGCTCAAAGGCAGCCCCAAAATTGATAAGCTTCACAACTTGTTTTTTCAGCTTGGAGCTGCAAATTTCAGCAAGGGAGCAGTGTGATGTGGTGAAACACATCATTCCTTTGTGAACCGATATAGATTTTGTCCTACAAGAGCATTTAAAACCTTCATAAATATTAATAAAAACTTATCTGTTCTGAGGGCACAAGATTAGACTGTGATGAACATGTCTTCCAAGCTGATTATATAAGCAAACCACTTGCTCTCTCTTTCTGGTGCCTTTATTTTGTTTGCTCGAGTAGCAATTTTTAATTTTTGCCATGGCTAAGGGCCTCAAAAGCTAGAAGTTGATCTGTGGCCTCTGTGGATCTCGGAGAGGGCTTGCTTAGAGAGAAGCCCCATTGTATCGCATGGGACATACTCCCAGGTCAGTGCATATAGGATTTGAGGGGGACCTGTGACTTGGCAAAAGACACTGGACTACAACTCTCAACATCCCTGGTCATTGGCTAAGTTGGCTGGGGCCAATGGGAGTTGGAGTACAAAAGGTAATGGACCCCTGAACAGTTAAATCCAGTCAAAGGTGATTATGGCGTTGTGGCGCTCATCTTGCTTTCAGGCTGAGGGAGCCGGTGTTTGTCTGCAGCCAGCTTCCCAGGTCATGAGACCAGCATGACTAAACTGCTTCTGGCGCAACAGGACACCGTGACAGAAACCAGAGCGTGCGGAAGCGCCGTTTGCCTTCCTGCTGCAGCGGTACCTATTTATCTACTTGCGCTGGTATGCTTTTGAATTGCTAGGTTGGCAGGAGCTGGGACAGAGCAACGGAGCGCACCCTGTCGTGGGGATTTGAACCGCCAACTTTCCAGTCAGCAAGCCCAAGAGGGTCAGTGGTTTAGACCACACTGCCACCTGCGTCCCATGTTGGAGTACAACAGCCCCTAGAGAGTCACAAGCTCCCTAGCCCTGGTGTCTAAGATTGCAGCCTGGGTGAGCGAGTGAGTGGATACTTGCCAGTGGTTAAGAGTTGTAGATTCGTAATCTGGGGAACCGGGTTCGCGTCTCCGCTCCTCCACATGCAGCTGCTGGGTGACCTTGGGCTAGTCACACTTCTCTGAAGTCTCTCAGCCCCACTCACCTCACAGAGTGTTTGTTGTGGGGGAGGAAGGGAAAGGAGAATGTTAGCCGCTTTGAGTAGTGATAAAGCGGGATATCAAATCCAAACT